>BLKR01004263.1:0-114567 GCA_011170035.1 Teleogryllus occipitalis | reverse complement strand
TGCTAACTTGGCGAAGGACGGCGCTGAGGGAGGGCTGCTCGACAAATGCAGGACGGGGAGGTGCAGGAGCGGGAAAGGCTCTTCCACCTTCCACCCTCCACCACCTTCCTCGCTACTTAAAGTTGAATTCATTGATTACTAGTGATTATGGGCACGCCAACGGATAAGGTCATTCGTCCCGTAAGCGTAGTGTACGTTTTTTGCTCGGAAGATCTCGGTGATCTTGATCGGGTGGATGGCGATATCCGGCGCCGTCCTACCGTCGGCTAGCGGGATTTTCCCCAACTAGTATAGCCCACCAGCGGGTTCTACCCCAGCCGGGGCAAGCTTTAAGCTCGCGACCGGTCTCCCGGCATGTGCGGTACTGTACCGAATGTAAAAGCGTATGTGGTGAGGATAGGATAAGGAATGGGACGAAATGTTCGGGCGCGGTCCGTGGCCCGTTTGTTAGAGTACTGCTCCGGCATTCGCCTTATGTTAATCATAGACGACGAGACGACCAAAAAATCGCGATCAGAGCAGCGGGCCAATAGAAAACAGACAGAACTCGACTTAGATATCTGGCTAGTGACGAAAATCCTGCCCCGTTGGAACTTAAACCCAAGGATCTCCCACTCAGAGGCACTGCAGTGACATCAGTTGATCCCCTGAGCTATCTTTTCCGCTCAAAACTGGAGGAGCGGGAAGGTGGGGCAACATACGTGGAAGGAGAGGGACTGGGTGAGAAGCAGGAGAAAACAATTACCTTTGTGAAACACGACATTCACCAAAATATCTTATCCACCAAAATCCGAATGACCTCACAAGAAAGTACCGTCAACGATATGTCCCACCTTTTCTTGTCACATGGAGCATCTCCCCCTATTTCTTCCAACCTTATAATAAAATAATAATAATAAAATTGTCTTTATTTGCGGCGATGCTCAGACCTTAAGGGCTGCTCTTCCACCTAACCACTTTATATAATTTACAATTTTAAAAATTACAGTTGAGGCGTTCGGATGTAATTAATATTAACTGACTTTTCATGTCGCAGAAGAAAAAAAAATCAATTTGTGACTACCATCTACATCAATTTATCTGTATGCGCCAAATGAATTTATTGTCATTTTTTGTTTATTCTTGAAATTTTGCAACATGGAAAGACATGATGCAAGGAACATTCTTAAAAAATGAGATAAAAAAGCTCCCACTAATTCCACTTAGAATCAATAATTCAAAATTCGCCCGAAATGTCGGTTGTCATTACCCGACATGCCTCAACTGTGAACAATAAACAAAAAGGGGGGTTATTTTACATTTACGTCTGGGATGCAATACTAGGGACCATCCCGGCATACGCCTTAAGCGATTGAGTAAACCCAGCAAAAACCTCAATCAGGATGGCCTTCTCACCCTCTCGCCCTGAAAATTCCTACCGCGCAGGTGCGCAGGCGCATCTATTACAATCTATCCGATTTCGTTCCTCGCGCTTCAAAACACACTTTCCAAGGCGCGCTCATTAGCCGCAAGGGGGCCGAGAGGAAGGTGGAAGGGAGAAGAAAACGATTGATTGATTCTTGATGCTGGGCACGCCAACTACTAAGCTCATTAGTCCCGTACGTGTAGCGCTTGTTTCTCGTGGGGAGATGGCGGTGATCTTCCCCTACTGGATGGCGAGATCCGACGCCGACCTACTGTCGGCTAGCGAGGTTTACCCCAACCAGGTATCTCCCACCGGCGGGGCACTGCCCCAACCGAGGCAAGTTCTAAGTCTCCGACCGGTCTCCCGGCATGTTCGGTAGCGTAGTGCATGTTAGTGTAAGTGTATGTGTGGGAGTGAGGATAGGACAAGGAAGAGGAAGGAAAGATCGCGCGCGGTCCGTGCCCGTTTGTTAGGGTACTGCACCGGCATTCTCCTGATGTTGATCGGAAAATTCACGGAATACTACAGATCAGAGCAGCCGGCCGCTAGAATTCTCCTCCAGAGAGCGACTGAATTGAACCTTGCTGAAAAGCTAGTGTCGAAAATCCTGCCGCCGTCGGGACTCGAACCTAGGACCTCCCGGTCAGAAGCAGCAGTGACATCAGTTGATGCACTGAGACACCGCTCCCAGTAGGAGAAAATGGCGTGGGCGGGGGTTGGTACAGATAATGCATGCGGAAGTGGATGTAGGAAAATTGAATATTCATCAGCACAAAAATGATGTAGAGACTGACAATGGAAAGATGTCATAATTTGAAATAAAGGAGGAGAAATTTGGAAATAAAGAGGGAAAGAATTATTAGACAGCGTGTGAGTATTGATTCCTGACGCGTCAACTGCTGTGAACATTAGTTCAGTAAGTGCAGTGTAGGTGAGATATCTGAATGTGGAAACCCCCACACGCCGTCGTGTTGGTCGGCGCACGATCTCGCGTTTCAGCTGGGGAGGAACAACTCCCCCCAGGAATATATCATGAATTGTACTTACTGGTTGACAAGGTCGGACTCTCGCTAATTACCCATTCGGATTGTCTATTTGTAATGCCTAAAGAAATCGGTTTGCGACTTTCACGAGAACATATGTTCTGAATACGGTCAATAATAATTCCATATCCTCAATGAATATGATATTCAGTTTTTTCGTGGCCGTTTCATCTGTAATTTTCTGGTTACAGACTTTAACGCTTACTGGAACGGCTAAAACTTTACGGGATAAACTACCACCAATTTTAGTTTCTTCAAAACCGCCATGAAACAACTAGCAGAACTTAATAACATTTCACTGATTTTTTTCCTCCTCTTTTTTTCTCCCGTTTCTCTCATCCCGATTCTTTCCTGATTTCCTATCAAACTCGTCCTCCCTGACTTTCACTCCTGTCATCTTTGTGAGAACCTGCATCCAAATTGCGTGCGTATTTTTCATTGAATGAATTCCTTTATTATGTACTATTGTAATATAAATTTTCAAAGTGGTCAGGCGGAAGAGCAGGCTAAATGGCTTGAGCCTCGCCACCAATAAAGACATTTATTTTATTTATTTATTTATTTATTTATTTATTTATTTATTTATTTATTTATTTATTTATTTATTTATTTATTTATTTATTTATTTATTTATTTATTTATTTATTTATTTATTTATTTCTTTATTTATTTATTTATTTATTTATTTATTTATTTATTTATTTATTTATTTTATTTATTTATTTATTTATTTATTTATTTATTTATTTATTTATTTATTTGTTTATTTATTTATTTAATTACGTATCCCTAACGTGCCTAGCTTCTGTAGAGTACCAATTGAAGACAATGGAGGCGGTGAGGGGTGGGGAGTGGAAGATGGTGGCGGCCGTGGAGATGACAAGAAGCTGGAGCCGAAAGGTGTGTGGCTGGGAAGGCGTGGAGCGAGACCTGAAGGGCGTCCGGGAGCGCTAGAGGAAGCATTTTAATCTGGGCTGGCACTTGGCAGAGCTGGCACTTGGCGCAATTTGGGCTTCACCGCTTGCGATCCACAAAGCACAGGCGCTGCGGGACGAGGCTCAGCTTGCACTTCTCTACGTGGTACACGACACTCGGGAAATGATGGTCTACTGTCGTCTCTTGTAATTATTGTTCTATGCGAAAATTGCAATAGAAGTACTAACAACATTTTATTCTAGTAGAGAGATGCAAGTTAAAGTAGAAAAATTAGGATATTATTATTATTATTATTATTATTATTATTATTATTATTATTATTATTATTATTGTTGTTGTTGTTGTAAAATATAACCTGGGCATATGCAATTACATCGCTAAAAAAACAACTGTACAACACTTTAGTACAACACAAACGTACTAAATATACACTATAGAGAAAATGTACCTCAGCGTTTACAAATTCTGGAATACGATAATAACTAAGGGGTAATAATACGATTATTTCACGAAAATACGCTTACATTACAAATTATACTGTCTACAGAATTTTAATTCTTTGTAATAATTCACTCATGATAGAATTCCTTTAAAATATGCCCTTGGAGGCTAAATTATTTATTTACAGTTTAATCACATCCTTTATACAATATTACTACCGATTAATTTTAAATATTTACATTTCTTAAATTTAGTAATCGTTGATGGGCATTAAAACAGTGCTGTAAGTAAACCTAATCCTCGGATTACGAGTCAATCAAGTAAAATCAATATTTCGCGCTTTGAGTAACTGAATTTGTTCCTACGTTACTTCTTTCTCACATCTTCCTCTGCGTTCGGATGCCCTCTCCCACTCCTGAGGCGTAACTCTAGGTATAATCATCTGGATTCTTACCCAGTAATCCAAGCACTTTTTTTTTCATTTATTTCTGCTTGGCCCGAAGGCCCTCAGCATCCGAGTACGATACAGTGATGTTACATTGAATTACATTAACATTGATTGAGAAAAATTATAGACATGAATACATTGAGTTCATGAGAATTAAATGTGAAAAGCCACATCGGGTACACGATAATCACGGAGGGTCGAAGAACTGTCGCGGTAGTTTTCGATTTAGTCTATTGTGGTGAGGATTTTGTTTTCCGATTTTGAAATATACGGCTGAGGGAATCTGGGGAATTTTAGGATAGAAGCGAGAGGATAGGAGGGAGAAATGGACGGGGATAGGAGTAATGCCGAGTTCGTTATGTAACTGGGTGTTAGGTACAAACCATGGAGCTTTAGTGATGGTTCGGAGGAATTTATTTTGGAAAATCTGAATTTTTTGGATGTTCGATTTGCTGGCTGAGGCCCAGATAGGAGAAGCGTAGGATAAAATTGGGCGGATCATTGACTGGTATAGGTGAGTAGCGACATGGAGTTGCAAGGGTGATGACTTTTTGAATATGGGATACAATTGGTGGGTTCTACGGGTTGCCAGGGTTATTCTGTGGAGAATATTTGATTTCCATGTGAGCCGCCTATCAAAAAGTACTCCCAGATATTTAACTGGCTTGTTGTTTGGGAGCCAAGTTATATTTTCTCTTTGATATTTGAGAGGGGGAGGATTTTTTGGTCTACGGAGCGTGAAGATTTTGGCTTGGCTTTTCGCAGGGTTTATCCGGATATGCCATTTCTTGGCCCAGTCGGAGAGCTTAAGGAGGTGGTGTTGCAGGTCTTCTTGTGCGGTATCAATATCACGGTTTGAGGAATATATTGCGGTGTCATCAGCAAACAGAGCAATGGAGGTATGAGGGGTGGATGGTATATCAGCTGTATAAAGATTAAATAGTGTGGGAGAGAGAACAGATCCTTGGGGTACTCCTGCTTTTATGGGAAAAGATAGTGAAAGGGCTCCAGGAAGGCGGACAGAAAAGGTGCGATCGGTAAGGTAGCTTTTGATGATGTGAATAAGATAGTCGGGGGTTCCGATGTGAATAAGTTTGTATAACAGTCCTGGATGCCAGATGGTGTCAAAAGCTTTAGCAATATCGAGGAAGATTGCGACTGTGTGTTTCTTTTCATGGAAGCCTTCGATTATATCGGTTAGTCTTAATATTTGGTGGTTTGTGGAAAGTAGTGGTTGAAAACCGAATTGGTGCGGAGGTATGGCTTGGACTGAACTGAGATGGGAGATTAATCTGGCGAGGATACATTTTTCAAACAGTTTTCCTAAGGAGGGCAGGAGACTAATTGGACGATAACTTGACGGTTTTTTGGTCCAAGCACTTTTGTCCATGTCACTCGTAACGCCCTGTTCATCATATCACACACTTTCTTCCTTACCACTACGGATCGCGAGCGCATCGAAGCTTGGGCGGGCTGTAACGTGAAGCCAGGTGCGGCGCACCGCGGAGTGGGCAGGCGAAGTGTCCGGGAAGAGGGTGAGTGGCCCAGAGTCTGGTGCAGGCGGGGGCCGGGCTGGTTAGTATCGCCGGGTGCCAGTGCCTCGGCAATGAAGACGCGGCGCGTATACATGTGCAAGGAACCATTGAAATGCAAAAACGCATCAAGCAAAAATAAAGATCCTCCGACTAAAACTACTCGTTAATAACAAAAGCAAAATCTCTCTAAACAACGCTATAGCCCTATACAAACATTATATCCGACCTATTATGACCTACGCGTGTCCCATCTGGTTAAATGCCTCAATAACCAATTTAAACAAAATCCAAATAGTTTAATATAAATACCTCGGTACAATTACTAAAGCCCCATGGTTTGTTTCAAATCTACAGTTACACAAAGAATTAAATATTCCATACATAATCCCGTTCATTACTAAGATCTCCAGCAAATTCTACTCATATATCAACCAAAACTACCACCTATCCCATTTCAAACTAGCTCAAATCCCAGATTCCCGTACAAGAATTACAAACAGATAACCAATTCAAGCTTTCTTGAACATGTAGATTGAGTTGGAAAATAAGTAAGGCGCTTCATGAGCTTCCTTATCCTGAGTAGTTGGATTTTAGAATTAATTTAGTTTTTAAGGTTAATTTAAGCCGCCAAAACACATATGTAAAAGTACAATAGTACTGATCTATGTAATTTCCATGCCAATAAAAAGAAAACGAAACGAAACATGTACAAAGGCATGTTGGCTTTGATGATCAAGACCGGCTTAGGAAGCTCAGCACATCAACTGATGTCACAGCAGTACTTCTGTCCGGGAGGATCTTGAATTAGAATCACCACGGCGGTGGCAGTAATTTCGACGGTAGCTTCTATTCTACTGTCTGGAGGAGAATTCTATGGGACGGCTGTTCTGATCGATAGTTTCCCGTGTTTTTACGATCAACACCAGGCAAATGCCGGAGCTCTATCCTGAAAAAACGGGCTTAGCCCATTGTAACGCAGACAACTGATATTATTGATCTAATTTTACAGGCGTAGGGAAAGCAATTAGGCGAAGGATTCGAGCTCAAGGAAGACGTAAAATGCATTGGGCATGCGCACTAGTCCACATCACAACTGAAAACATCAATGCCTTAATGGAGAATCGAATTCACAATCTTGATGTAACGTGTGCTTTGAAGCAATACCCTAAGCGTAAGCGCCACCAGGGAGTTGAGACAGAACCAGGGTCACCAACACCCAGAGAGAGAAACGACCTAAAATAAATAAATAAAATAAAAGTTTATCAAGACAGTTTATTGACTATAATAAATGATAAAGTAGCGTTAAATTAGGATATCAGCACAAACGCTGTAGTTTCTCAACGCAGCCATCATCAGGTCTCCCAACTGAAGCGTTAACGTAGAGCCGTGATAATAATGACTTTTGAATGATGTGAGAAATATGGTCGATCGCAAGTGGCGTTGATAGGCTAACGAAAAGCAGCGCCAGCGGGTGAAGACGCAAAAAGTGTCACGAATCCACTTTTCCTCAGAGGTGAAATCCAGCCCGACCTGCGGATGACTTACGCTGCAGATGACTGCTGGTAACCAAGCAGGCCTCTCAAGCTGGCTAGAGGCTTCAGTTGACCCTGGCCACGACCGGAGACGCGAAGATACAACGACGATGTTGGTGTGGGTGTCTGAGAGTCGAGCACGAACCGGCATCCGCCGTCGCCTCTGCCTCCGCCTCTGCCGCCTCCGCCGCCTCCGCCGCCTCCGCTGCCTCCGCCGCCTCCGCCGCCTCCGCCGCCTCCGCCGCCTCCGCCGCCACCACCGCCGCCACCACCGCCGCCACCACCGCCGCCACCACCGTCGCCACCACCGCCGCCACCACCGCCGCCACCACCGCTGCCACCACCGCCGCCACCACCGCCGCCACCACCGTCGCCACCACCGCCGCCACCACCGCCGCCACCACCACCGCCGCCGCCTCCTCCGCCGCCGCCGCCACCACCACCGCCACCACCGCCGCCGCCTCCGCCGCCGCCTCCGCCGCCACCACGCCTCCGCCGCCGCGCCGCCGCCTCCGCCGCCGCCGCCCACCGTCGCCGAGGCGCGCGTCGGCGCTCATTTGTCAGGGCGCGGGCGCTAATTACAGAGCCCCGCCCACCCGCCGGACGAAGCGCCTCCGGTCCGAGGCCGCCCCGCCCCTCCCCCTCCCAACCCTACTCACCCGGCCGCAGGCTGCAGGGCAGCCGCAGTGCCGCCAACCCCCGCCACGCAGGGCGTCGGCACCGAGGTGTGATAAACTGCAGCAAGAAACCGGGGGGTCTACCTTGCGTGGGAGATGCAGAGATAGAAAAGCCGCTAATTAATATGGTTTTGCCGCGCGAGATACGGGGCTACAGCGGCCGCCCGTCTTGGAGATTGTCGGGTGGTGGTGAGCGTGTTGCGGAACGCGAGCATCCATCTGAGGAGGCTGGGTGGCAGAGAGGGAAAGTGAGTGGGCGGGCGAGGAGTTGGGCGAAAGAGCGGGCGAGTGGGTGTGTGAGTGAGCAGGCGAGTCAGTGGGTGAAGATGCAGGTTTGAGAGTGGAATGTGGTGGAAATGAGAGTCGACAAGGGAGAGGGTGAGATGGAGAGGTGGTAAGATGAGAGGTGGTAAGATGAGAGGTGGTAAGATGAGAGGTGGTAAGATGAGAGGTGGTAAGATGAGAGGTGGTAAGATGAGAGGTGGTAAGATGAGAGGTGGTAAGATGAGAGGTGGTAAGATGAGAGGTGGTAAGATGAGAGGTGGTAAGATGAGAGGTGGTAAGATGAGAGGTGGTAAGATGAGAGGTGGTAAGATGAGAGGTGGTAAGATGAGAGGTGGTAAGATGAGAGGTGGTAAGATGAGAGGTGGTAAGATGAGAGGTGGTAAGATTAGAGGTGGTAAGATTAGAGGTGGTAAAATTAGAGATGATGGGATGATAGGTGGTAAGATGCGAAGCAACAAGATGAGAGGCAGTAAGATGAGAGGTGGTAAGAAAAGCGCTACGATGAGATGTGGTAACGGGGATAAGTGGTGAGAAGAGAGGTGGTAAGATGAGAAGTAAAAAGAATGAGAGGTGAGAGCGCGGACGAGATGGAGTAAGTAGACAAGAGGGGTTAGGTGAGAGGGCAAGGGAAATCGCGGAAGAGGAAGGTATATAATCTGAGGGAGCGGACGAGAGAACTAGCGAGAAGTCTGGCGAGAATGTGAGCCAAAGACGGATGAAAGGTGAAGAAAGGGCGGTTGGGAGAATGGGTGAGGTATCTACTGAGTGAATGGACGAAATGATGATGCAGAGGACTAGTGGGTGGATGGGCATACGAATGGATGGGTGGACATGTAGGGTGGATGGACGAGAGGATAGGCGAATGGACTGGTGAGAGGATGAGTGCGAATATAAGACGAAGCACGAATAATCGGACAAAAGAGCAGGTGAGAGAGAAGAAGAAAGGGTAGGTTTGAGATCAGGCGAGAAGGAGGCGACGGGGAAATGAGAGGGCAGGCAAGAGGGCAAGCAAGAGGGCAGGCAAGAGGGCAGGCAAGAGGGCAGGCAAGAGGGCAGGCAAGAGGGCAGGCAAGAGGGCAGGCAAGAGGGCAGGCAAGAGAGCAGGCAAGAGGGCAGGCAAGAGGGCAGGCAAGAGGGCAGGCAAGAGGGCAGGCAAGAGGGCAGGCAAGAGGGCAGGCAAGAGGGCAGGCTAGAGGGCAGGCAAGATGACAGGCAAGAGAGCAGGCACGAGAGCAGGCAAGAGGGCAGGCAAGAGGGCAGACAAGAGGGCAGACAAGAGGGCAGGCAAGAAGGCAGGGAAGAAGGCAGGGAAGAAGGCAGGCGAGAGGGCAGGCAAAAGGGCAGGCTAGAAGGCGCGTGTAAGGACAGGGGAGAGGGCTTGCGAAAGGGCAGGTGAGGTGGTTGTCGAGAGGATAGGCGGGAGGTCGAGGGTGAGCTATTGAGCAAGCAAGCGGCTGACCAACTACGCTGGGGCGGGGTGGGGCTTCTGCAAATGACCAGCGGCCTTCGTCGCGGATGGAGATGGATTGCGCGATGCAAATCTCTGCGCTGTGGAAAGCTCACGGAAGGCCCAGAGATCTTTCATAGCTTCTTCGTTGCTTGCTCGCAAGTTCCAGGTGCAGACTTAATATTCTCACTGACTAAAAAAACACAATATTTGCTAGATTTCTCTACTAGAAATATTAGATTAACTTAAATAGAAACCAAATAATAATAATAATAATAATAATAATAATAATAATAATAATAATAATAATAATAATAATAATAATAATAATAATAATAAATATTATTACTGTATCTGTATTACAAAAAAACTCCTTACAGTATAATATTTACACGAGAATGTAATCAAAATTTTCTCAAAAATGACTTGAACTTCTTTCTTTAATTCCCCCCCCCCTCGAATAGTGCAAAATTCACTTCATAATATGGCATAGGTTTTGTTTTCAGTATCTCAAGTTTAAAATACTGAAAATGTTTCAAGTTTTTCGTCAACCACTACAAGTCATTATTGAACATACAGATAACTTTATGAATATAGTACATTTTTCAATATTAAATATTTCAGTTATTTTGTGCACACGTTTTCAAAATAGTTTGTGATTTTATTGATTAATTTTGAGCTACATTGTGACTAAGTCCAAGTTTTATTCGAACCTCGAATTCGACGTAAATAGTAAATCTGATGATTTCTTTAATAATTTAGTATATTACCCAACATTAGATATTAAAATCGCTTCTGGTACACTTTTTTAAAAGGTGAGCAGTTTTCGGGTAATAATGATTAATATCGTTTATGTTTTTTAAGTGATTGGTAAAGTAGGTTAGAATGTGAAACATTATAATGTAACGTAACTGTTACAAATAATACGAGAAAGTATGTGTTGTTGTAATATCTCTAATTTATTCATAAAATACAAGTTAAACCCGGCTGAAAATTGTTATATCTTTGACGATTAAAATCTTCTTGCAATTAAAAGATTGGTGAATTATTGGAAATGTTAAATGTTAATATAAAAGGAAACCTTTGGAAGTCGCAGTTGTTGTGAAGTACATGTAATCGGATACTTAAGCGTTCAACGGAGAAAGCTATCACTCGGATTAATAAAGCGTTTATTTGTTTTGAAAAAAAAAACAAGCTAATTGTTCTTGTATGATACTGACCTAACTTTTGACTTGTAAACGTATAAATATGCGTTTGAGTAATAATGGGGACATTTTGGTAAGAGGATATTTTTCATGTGTTTATTTAGCAGCACGTTATATTCTTGTATACTAAATTATAATAAAATATAAATAATACATCATATAAAATATAATTTAAACATACTCTGGATTTAGTATATTGAATGTTAATATTTTACACTCTGAACGTTTATGTTCATTTGTGTTGCTTACATTGTGGGAGAGACATTTTGTTGTTAATGTTAACCGTTATGTTAAATAATAATATCTATAATGCAACTCTCAAAGAAGCACCCCTTAATAATAATAATAATAATAATAATAATAATAATAATAATAATGGTAACAACAATATTAATGATAATAACAACAATAATAATAGTGTATTAATGGCGAGGCTCAGGCCGCAAGGCCTGCTTTTCCGTCTAACTACAAAGTAACTTTTGCAAACTTTTTTTTACCACAATCCTTTAATCAGAACAAAGTACATTTGCTAACATCTAAGACAAACATTGAAAAAATCGACATTACTGCCTAGAATCTGTTTATTAACGTTTAAAATAATCGTCCAAATTATGTTCAATAGATTTTTCATGGTAAGAATGTCCCAAAAAAAAATTACAGAATTTTGTAGAACATAAAATTTACAGAAACCTGTTAGTGAACACGATGGTTTACGTTTAATTATTTGTAATATTATAACTTTATATATTGTGGTCGATAACGATGTTCAATATCATTTAAATGTTTTCTAAATATTTGGGTACTTAGTTGTGAGGGATTTAACCAAAGATTCCACATATTTTAATCGAAGTGAGTTCAAGGAAACTGAAAGGAAAGCGAAACATTTATGTATGAAAATCATTATAATTGTCGAAAGTTTATTTATTTGTTGTGTTTGCCATCTAGAATTGACAAGTAACCGGTTTGACATTTTAGAGAATATCATTTCTCTCCTCAGGGAGTAACTCAACTGGCAATCTTGATGTCTCGATCTTCGCTTATGCTATACCAACACGGTCGACTACGAGCGAATATCAGCTCCCCGGTAGTTCCTGCTTTACAATTTTGGCTCATCAAAGCAGCTTACCCAAACATCGTACGTCAGGCTTTGTATCAACACTCACCATAAGCTTCTGCAGGACGAGCGGACTCGAACTTTCGCTTTAAGCTGTATGGTTTGTCATTCGGCTAATCGGGAACCATGGAGCAAAATCGAGCGGTGAATTCCAACCTGCGTAACTTATTGGTATCCTTATACGATTATGCAGATTAAGACATTTTGTAAGTAAAATAATTTTACTTCTGTTGTGAAGAAAATAAGGAATACATACGTTATATGTATTATGTAAATATTAAGAGAGGTGAATAAATTGCTGTGGGTAAAGGTATCAATATTGAAAATAGAGGTTCGCCAAATGTTTCATATGATATATACAGATATTTTATTAATATATCATGAAGAGGGAGGGGAGAGAGAAGAAAAATATCTGACACAGTTTGAAAAGTACCTGAAATAGAAGGATCAGGCGTATGGATACCATATGTTGGAAAGATATAATGAAGAGTGTACAGGGTTTGAAGAGATTTGAGGGAGGAAAGCATTTTCAGGGAAGAAAGAAACAAAAATTTATGTTTTTTTTCAAGTGTATTGGAAAAGGTTTATGGAGAGACTGTATACAGAAAGTTATAATCAAAGAGACCAAGGAGGAAACAAGAGGTAGAGAATGAATAAAGTTCGGAATTTTAACAGATGTTAAAAAGGGGAAACTATGGAAGGATAAAGATGAAACAGTCTGCTTCGAAGAACAAAAAGTCTATTGAAATATGTGATACGTCGCATTTGCTAGACGATGATGACGTAAGTGGGACGGTTAATAATTACATTTCTTCATGGCTTTAGAGGGAAGAAAATGTACTCCTATACTACCTATAATCGCGCACACACATTTCTATGAGTTCAACGTCTCTGGAAAAATCATACAGCAGAAGAAAAAGTCTGTGAGACAATCAAATGAACAGTAAAGCAAAACGAACTTGCACGAGTGAAGAATTTGTGTGAAGGAAGTGGCTATAGAAGTATTCCTTTACAAACATGATATCCGCGATGCACTCGTCCATAGTGATAATGCTCCACCACATGTTACCAACCAAATGCGATGCCAAATTGAATGGTTTGAGTGTTTTAAATTCTTCTAAAATGTTCTCAACATCCAATTCGTTAGATAGCTTTTCAGCTAGGCCGAATTCAGTTGCTGACTGGAGGAGAAGGCGCTAGCGGCCGGCTGCTCTGATCATTAGTTTTCCGTGGTTTCTCCGATCAACACCAGTCGAATGCCGGAGCAGTACCCTACCAAACGGGCCACGGACCGCGCGCGATCTGTCCATCCTCTTCCTTGTCCTATCCTCTCCCCTTACACACTCACTTACACTAACATGCACTACACTACCACATATTCAGTGAGACCGGTCGGGAGCTTAGAGCCTGTCCCGGCTGGGGCGGTGCCCCGCTGGTGGGAGAATCCTGGTTAGGGAAAAACTCCACAAGCCGACGGTATCCGGATCGCGCCATCCAGCGGGGGAAGATTACCGCCATCTCCGGAGAAAAAAACATGCACTACACTAACGGGACTAATGACTGAAGCAGTTGACGCGCCCGAAAACACGAAAAAATCAATCAATCTGTCAAAAAATCCAATTCATTAGAGGCACTGAAGTGACTTCGAGCCACCTAAGCCGTTATGAGTTTCGTAATCAGGCCTGCAGAGACTAAGTAATAATCAACTCACAAAGTCTTTAAAATCAAATTCCAGAAATAACTTTATTACAATTCTTTTTATACTGCAAAAAACATAGCGAAATAAGATTTGCGTGCTTTTCAAAAAATGCGTGCGCTTTCGACGTTGGAAAAAAATATACTGGCTTCCGGGCTGCGGTGTTCAGCTCGGGCAGTTGATGCAACTCCATCACCGGGCAGCGCCTGCTGGTGGCATGACGGCTGAAGGCACGCAACCGCGACCCGCGACAGTCTCCCTTCCCCTTTCCCCTCCCCCCACCACCCCTCTCACCTGCGCCAGCGCCAGCGCTGGCGGACGGAGCGAGAAGAAAGTTCCTGTTGCACCGCGCCCCATCCGTCTTCATCCCGTCGCGAATCGAAGGCCCCGCTGGCTGCGACGCCGGCGGACACACAGGGGTGTGGGAGAAAGGGTGAAGAAGCTTAGAAGTGCCAGTGGAAGTAAACTATATCGCGTGGTAAAAATTATATTTTTTTAATCTTCATTTGGGTATCTGGTGGAGGTTGTCGATTTTAGAAATGGGTCGTCTAGAGATTGTTTTTTATTTGATTATGCTTCCTTTTGTAATTTTTATTATGTTTTTCCTTCCTTTGTTTCAGGTAAGACTTGTGCTTCATTCTTATACCTTAATGTTTATATAACATTTGGGATTTTGTTGTTTTAATACAGTTCTTCTTTTTCTGGCATTGTATTTTATTTTTATTTAATTTTGGATTTTATTGCATTGCATTGTAATTGTAATTCTAATTTTGAATCTTGTTTCCTTTTGTATTGCTATTTCATATTTACATTTTAACAATGAAACAAACATTTATAATTGTTAAAAGTACTTGATTAGAGAACACTTCATGACGAGGCCACATTGCGTCACGAAATGTACTCTGTGTAGATTGATGCCAATATAATAATTGTTAAAATAATACTTGATTCGATTGTCTTTGACATTAGAAAATACCACTGAACATAGAACATTTTAGCTATTGGCATTTGGGATCGGTTTAATCAGGCTTTGCCAGCTAGGGGTGTATTAATTAGCGCCTACTCAATTCAGGTGATTTTTTCCAGAATTGATATTCCCCAATGGCTATGGATGTGAATGAATTCAAGTTACTACAAATTTGAATAGTATATTTTGATCTTTGAGATTACTTCACATGAAGCCTCAAACATGAAAAGAAATCCGTTCAGAGAGCCACATCTCCTCATATGCGAGAGACAATTGTGCTCAGAGAGCATCTTACCAACATACCAACACCTAAAGCTTGACTTCACAAGTGAACATTTTTCTCCATGTTATTGTATCTTGTGTTATTGTATTATTGTATCTTGTGTTATTGTATATTGAGGAGACCAAACCACATTGCTCTTTCAGTGTATGTGACCATTCTCTGTCGTCTTCTTCCTACCTTCTATTTTTGTTCAATTACAGTTTTCATTTTTTTCCCCTAGGGCTTTTATCCAGCCGATGTCCCCTTAACGATGCATGTTTGACCATTCACTAGACACCAACACACTTGCGGACTCCTCTGATCTGTGGTCACCAGAACGCGAGACCTTCCGCGACAACACATGCATGAGAGATAAGGGACAAACAATCTTTCCCAAGACGGGACTCCCCGCGGTTATTCGTTCATTAGATCGTGATTGACATAAATATGTCCCCTTAACGATGCATGTTTGACCATTCACTAGACACCAACACACTTGCGGACTCCTCTGATCTGTGGTCAGCAGAACGCGAGACCCCTCCCGCGACAACACATGCACGAGAGATAAGGGACAAACAATCTTTCCCAAGGCGGGACTCCCCGCGGTTATTCGTTCATTAGATCGTGATTAACATAAATATGTCCCCTTAACGATGCATGTTTGACCATTCACTAGACACCAACCCACTTGCGGACTCCTCTGATCTGTGGTCAGCAGAACGCGAGACCCTCCGCGACAACACATGCACGAGAGATAAGGGACAAACAATCTTTCCCAAGGCGGGACTCCCCGCGGTTATTCGTTCATTAGATCGTGATTGACATAAATATGTCCCCTTAACGATGCATGTTTGACCATTCACTAGACACCAACACACTTGCGGACTCCTCTGATCTGTGGTCAGCAGAACGCGAGACCCTCCGCGACAACACATGCACGAGAGATAAGGGACAAACAATCTTTCCCAAGACGGGACTCCCCGCGGTTATTCGTTCATTAGATCGTGATTGACATAAATATGTCCCCTTAACGATGCATGTTTGACCATTCACTAGACACCAACCCACTTGCGGACTCCTCTGATCTGTGGTCAGCAGAACGCGAGACCCTCCGCGACAACACATGCACGAGAGATAAGGGACAAACAATCTTTCCCAAGGCGGGACTCCCCGCGGTTATTCGTTCATTAGATCGTGATTGACATAAATATGTCCCCTTAACGATGCATGTTTGACCATTCACTAGACACCAACCCACTTGCGGACTCCTCTGATCTGTGGTCAGCAGAACGCGAGACCCTCCGCGACAACACATGCACGAGAGATAAGGGACAAACAATCTTTCCCAAGACGGGCCTCCCCGCGGTTATTCGTTCATTAGATCGTGATTGACATAAATATGTCCCCTTAACGATGCATGTTTGACCATTCACTAGACACCAACACACTTGCGGACTCCTCTGATCTGTGGTCAGCAGAACGCGAGACCCTCCGCGACAACACATGCACGAGAGATAAGGGACAAACAATCTTTCCCAAGACGGGACTCCCCGCGGTTATTCGTTCATTAGATCGTGATTGACATAAATATGTCCCCTTAACGATGCATGTTTGACCATTCACTAGACACCAACACACTTGCGGACTCCTCTGATCTGTGGTCAGCAGAACGCGAGACCCTCCGCGACAACACATGCACGAGAGATAAGGGACAAACAATCTTTCCCAAGACGGGCCTCCCCGCGGTTATTCGTTCATTAGATCGTGATTGACATAAATATGTCCCCTTAACGATGCATGTTTGACCATTCACTAGACACCAACCCACTTGCGGACTCCTCTGATCTGTGGTCAGCAGAACGCGAGACCCTCCGCGACAACACATGCATGAGAGATAAGGGACAAACAATCTTTCCCAAGACGGGCCTCCCCGCGGTTATTCGTTCATTAGATCGTGATTGACATAAATATGTCCCCTTAACGATGCATGTTTGACCATTCACTAGACACCAACACACTTGCGGACTCCTCTGATCTGTGGTCAGCAGAACGCGAGACCCTCCGCGACAACACATGCACGAGAGATAAGGGACAAACAATCTTTCCCAAGACGGGACTCCCCGCGGTTATTCGTTCATTAGATCTTGATTGACATAAATATGTCATTGGCAGCTACACACTACCGCCGCCGCTTTGCAAAGCGTTGTATCGACCCGTCGACGGCGCCACGATGTCTCCCATCAGCCTCTTTGTCGCGAAGACGCCGACACGGCGTCTGTCGGTCGTTGGTGTCCCCTCGCTATCTCCTCGGCAAGTTTTCCTCAGTCACCCGTCGCCGCGTCATCTCCCGCCGCATGACAACCTGTTTACCTGCAGGTTATGACAAGCTTCCTCTTGTTCGGCGCGGGCCCGCCCCTTCCTGGCCGCTGCATCCGCGGTGGCGAGTTTGGCCGTCGTAATATTGACCGCTGGGGCTCCGCCGAGAGGGGCTGATGGGCAGGCGAAAGGACCGCGACCGCGCGCCGGCGTAGAAAGTCCATCAGCGTCGGCGGCTTTACCCGATCACAGAGGGCGGCGCTGTGCAACGAAGGCGGTCGTCTTCTTCGGATGATCAAAAGAAACGCAGACCAAACACTGCGCAGCGCGCGGGGCTCCGACTGAGGGCTAAAGGAAGCGGACGTACAAATCATTCGGAGGTCGGTTCGGAGGATGCCTAAGGTCTTGGAAAAGGTTCCGCGGGAGGGAAAAAAGGTGCGCGCGTGGGATAACGAGACGGACAGAAAGCGAAAAAACTTGAGGGGCTGCGCGGGCGGGACGAATGGGGCGGGCTAGGTAGGCAGTATTGGCGGGTCGAGCGAGAAGGACGGCGGAGGTAGGATGGGTAGGGGGAAAGGGGGGCGGGAGTGGGAAGGGGGTGGAAGTAGGTCGGGTGGCGAGGGTTGGACGGGGGCGGAGGTGGGACGGGACGAGGGAGTGAGATGGGTGGCGGGAGTGGAATAGGGGGTGGAAATGGGTCGGGTGGCGAGGGTTGGACGGCTAGTGGGGGTGGGACGGGATGAAACGGGGGGGAGCGGAGGTGGGTCGGGTGGCGAGGGTTGGACGGGCGGCGGAGGTGGGACGGGAGGCGGAAGTGAGACGGTTGGCGGGGGTGGGGGTGGGACGGGGGGCGGATATGGGTCGGGTGGCGAGGGTTGGATGGGTGGCGGGGGTTGGACGGGTGGCGGGGGTGGGACGGGGGCGGAGGTGGGTTGGGTGGCGAGGGTTGGACGGAAGGCGGGAGTGGGATGGAAGTCGGAGGCGGGGGTGTGACGGGGGCAGGTGTGACGGGCGTGACGGATATGACAGCGTGTCGGGCGCGACGTACGGGACGGGCGAGACGGGCAGAACGGGCAGGACGAGCAGGGCTGGCGGGGCGAGTGGAGCGGGTAGCACGGGTGGCGCGGCAGATCTCCCCGATTCCCAGGGGGCGGGGCGAGGCAGCGAAAGGGGCGTGGCGGGACGGAATCACGGCGGAGGTGGGGCCGGAGAAGACCCGCGTGCCCGAGGCGCAGCGCAGGCGGCAGTAGCGGCCGCCCGGGATGATCCCCGAGAGATGTGCTGAGGCAGGAGAATGAAAAGGAAAATGTGCCGGCGAAGCGGAGACAAGTTGGAGCAAATCGGCTTACCGCGGCGGTCACCCCGACGCGGCGCCCGCGGCGCCTGGGTCTACGGGGGTGGCGGGTCAAAAGGGGAAGCGACAGCGCCGACTCGGTGTCACCGATGGCACTCAGAAAGGAGGTGATGGCGGAGTTGGCAATGAAGGGCGGGAAAGTTAGAGTGATGGGGTTGGCGGCGGACAGGATGTCGTGGTCGTGTTGGATGAGAGTATGTTATATTGAAAGAGATCGGGGCGGCGGGGATTTGAAGGACAGGAATCGGAACGGCGAAAATTGCGGCGGTGGGGATTGAGACGTTGGGGATTGGGACGTTGGGGAACAGGACGGCGGGGATCGGCACGGCTGAAATATGGATGGCAGGGATCTTGGACGGCGATGGGGATGGCGGAAATCGGGCAGTGAGGATCGGAACGATCGGAACTGATATTGGGGCGTTGTGTATCGGGACGAATGGTATTGGGGCGTCGGGAAACAGGCGTAGGGCGTCAGGAATAGGGGAGTCGATGATCGCGATGACAAAGATCGAGTCGCGAACGGGACGGTGGGAATGGAGGAGAAGGAGGGTCGTGGCAAATCCTAGAGGATTGGTGTTAATCAGCACGACTAGGATCTGGAAGGCAGGGATCTAGACGGTAGGAACGATGCCGACTGAGACGGCGAGATTCAGAAATCAGGGATCTGGACGGCGAGGATGGAGGTGCCGGCGAGATGGGAGAGGACCGGTTGGGATCGGATTGATTGATTGACTGATTTTTTCGTGTTTCCGGGCGCGTCAACTACTTCGGTCATTAGTCCCGTTAGTGTAGTGCATGTTTTTTTCTCGGGAGATGGCGGTGATCTTCCCCCGCTGGATGGCGAGATCCGGCGCCGACCTACCGTCGGCTAGTGGGGTTTCCCCCTAACCAGGACTCTCCCACCAGCGGGGCACCGCCCCAGCCGGGACAAGCTCTAAGCTCCCGACCGGTCTCCCGAAATATGTGGTAGTGTAGTGCATGTTAGTGTAAGTGTGTGTGTAAGGGGAGAGGATAGGACAAGGAAGAGGAAGGACAGATCGCGCGCGGTCCGTGGCCCGTTTGGTAGGGTACTGCTCCGGCATTCGCCTGGGGTTGATCGGAGAAACCACGGAAAACTACCGATCAGAGCAGCCGGCCGCTAGAATTCTCCTCCAGACAGCAGCTGAATTCGACCTCGCTGAAAAGCTAGTGTCGAAAATCTTGCCGCCGTCAGGACTCGGACCTAGGACCTCCCGGTTAGAGGCGCTGCAGTGACATCAGTTAATGCACTGAGCTACCGCTACCGGTTTGGGATCGGAGAAACTGGGGCCATCGCAGGGTGAAGGATTGAAGGAAGAGACGGTGATTGGGACGACGAGGGTCGGGTCGCTTCCTTCGTCCGTCTCTCGCCGCTACTTCTAAAACTCTGCTGCTCTCTGCCCAACCTGTAGACCTCTTCTGAAGGCCTCCGGCAACCTCTGCACCTCGTGCTGCCCTCGCTCGCACGCTGGTGGTGTGGGTCTGCTGACGCCCTTCCCCGCTTCCTCGTGACCCAGCAATTTTGAACTCTATTGGGTTAACTTGCCTACTTCTCTAATCTGATGTTCGTCGATCAAACTTGCAGTCGCAAACCGATTCAATGCGAATCAGTTTGTGGAAGGTTCTTTCATTACGTTTTGCACCTCCCTCTAATTAGTTTTACTTTCCTTCAGAATACGTACTCATATTTCCTTTGCAACGAGATTGCATGAGGCTCCTATTATTCTATCATACTCATGAAATCGATAAATAGATGACAACGTTAGTTTAAGCAAAAAAACAATTGAATACATTTGTGAGTAACACATCTAGGTACTCAGATCAAGAAAGCATTGCCAGGAAAAAATGGTCTTGATGTATAAGAAATATATTTGTATACAAAATACAGCGCAATTGGAAATGCATTGTGCTGTGCGTTTCCTTCGCTTTAATTGTGTTTGGTTACTAAAACAAACATTACACGGTTTGAAGTTAGCATGTATAAATTTCAATCTACTGCTTTCCAGAAGCAAAGATAGTTATTAGAATGGACATATTGGTCGACGAATAACTTTCTGAATTTGAAAAAGTGCCATATCTATTTGGTAGAGGTATAATACTTCTTGACAGGTTTAATGACGGTAGCGACGATTCAGATAGAATCTATTAGGAGAGAAGTAGCAACGATTCACTCAAAAGTTAGCGTCAGAAAGGAACGAGTTTTGAAAGAAGTGATAGAAGTGGAATAATTATATCAGGCAGGAGTAGTTACGGATGTTTTCATAGTGGGGGAGTTGGTGGTAATACAGTCGGGAGTACAAATTGTAGAAAATTATATGGAACACGATGAAAAAAAGATTGAAAGGAATATGGACACTCAATACATTAATTTACATGGAAGATGCGTGAAACAAAATTAGTGACAGCAAAGTCAGTAGCTGTGGAAAGGTGAGTTGATTGCAACAGAATTAGGAGTGGCAGTCAGAGTGATATCTATGAAGTGTCTACAGAGATGATAGCGGGAAATCGGGTGTAACAATTTCTTGTTAATTCGTCATACAATTTTATTTTAAAGACAATTAAAATTTATAGGTATGGTTTATGACGGTAAGTATACGGTAAGGTTGTCTCTGTGGAAAAAATAAATAGCAATAGGGAGGACGTGGAGGCTAAGGTGGATGGCGGCGTTGGAATCAAAGTTGCAGGCGGATTCGCTGTTGGAGTAGGAGTCGGAGTTGGAGTCGGAGTTGGAGTCGGAGTAGGAGTCGGAGTAGGAGTGGGAGTAGGAGTCGGAGTAAGAGTCGGAGCAGGAGTGGGAGTAGGAGTCGGAGTAAGAGTCGGAGTAGGAGTCGGAGTAGGAGTCGGAGTAGGAGTCGGAGTAGGAGTCGGAGTAGGAGTCGGAGTCGGAGTAGGAGTCGGAGTCGGAGTAGGAGTCGGAGTAGGAGTCGGAGTAGGAGACGGAGTAGGAGTCGGAGTAGGAGTCGGAGCAGGAGTCGGAGCAGGAGTCGGAGCAGGAGTCGGAGCAGGAGTCGGAGCAGGAGTCGGAGCAGGAGTCGGAGCAGGAGTCGGAGCAGGAGTCGGAGCAGGAGTGGGAGTAGGAGTCGGAGCAGGAGTGGGAGTAGGAGTCGGAGTAAGAGTCGGAGCAGGAGTCGGAGCAGGAGTCGGAGCAGGAGTCGGAGCAGGAGTGGGAGCAGGAGTCGGAGTAAGAGTCGGAGTAGGAGTCGGAGTAGGAGTCGGAGTAGGAGTCGGAGTAGGAGTCGGAGCAGGAGTCGGAGTAGGAGTGGGAGTAGGAGTCGGAGTAAGAGTCGGAGTAGGAGTGGGAGTAGGAGTAGGAGTCGGAGTAGGAGTCGGAGTAGGAGTCGGAGTAGGAGTCGGAGTAGGAGTCGGAGTAGGAGTCGGAGTAGGAGTCGGAGCAGGAGTCGGAGCAGGAGTCGGAGCAGGAGTGGGAGTAGGAGTCGGAGTAGGAGTCGGAGTAGGAATCGGAGTAGGAGTCGGAGTAGAAATTGGAGTAGAAGTCGGAGTAGAAGTCGGAGTAGGAGTCGAAGCCAGAATCGGAGGCGCATGCAGAGGCAGTGCTGGCGCAGGTCTTTGTGGAGGCGGCGGGGCGACGGCTATGGCGCTGATGGCCGCGGCAACTTGCTCGCAGCGCTGGCGGCGCGAGCAAGTTGGAGCACTTGTGTCGCGTTCCATTAGGAAAATTGGGCGCGAGCTCTCAGCTGCAGAAGATGAAAACATCGCGCGGCGAGGGGAGCGAGGGGAGCAAGTGGGAGCAAGTGGGAGCGAGGGAGGGCGTAGGGGGAGTGAACTGTGCGCGAGTCGTGCTGCAAGGGCGCACGCGCGACAGACGAGCAATGACCGGCGACGAGTGAAAAAAAATTCTCGTCGACTGCCTGCTGAACACGAACGCTATGAATGATGAACTGCGGCCACTTTGACACCAAAACGGTATGGCAACGTCATAATCGACTATGAAAAAACAATTTCTATCATTGGACAATAAATTAGCTTTGAAATAGTAATACAAGAGGGCATAAAAAATGACACGTTCAATTCAATATGGCGGACAGTTTGAGACGCCGCATCGCTTTGGCATACAACTCCTTCACACTTTGGCCGGCTGATGAACAATATACAACAAGAATTAGCTGTATACTCAATCCCAGAGGACATTGTTTTTTTTTTGACACATTAAAATAATTGCTCTGCGCCACGCCGACACGTATAGGCCGCCATACTTACGTTTCACCGTTATACATAACACTCACTAGCTAACTTCTCAAAAAGTTTTAATTTTGAGCTATTGTGATTGGTTTTTCTTGCTGGCTCCCGGCCTAACTTAATTGAATGACAAGTTTAAGAAAATTAAGTTTAACTTATTTTCAATTGCATTATTACGTTATTGTTTATACTAGAATGGCAATGAGGTTTCTGAAAATTGCAAGCAAATAATCGTATAACCCCTACACTGAAGAAGACGTTCGCAATTATTGAATTTTATACGACTCTTGTATTTACCATTACGAATGTCAAATTGTAAGGATATGAAATGAGAAAAGTCATTAATATTTAAGGGAATCAAAAATAAAATTTTACAAAAAATACAATAAAAGTTCCTTGTCGATCAATAAAATTTTGCTATGTGAAAATGTTGGATAGTTTAACTGTCGTTTTAATGTAAGTTCCCTGTTGAGTTATACTTTTAATTTTTCCATACTTGTCGTTCACATTTAAAAACGAATCACCATTTAACAGAGTATTAACTAGAATAGTGTTAAGGAACATATGAAATAACTTGTCATTCCCGGCTTCTTTGCACTTTTTTCTTTACTATATTGTTTCTATGTTACTCTTTTCTTTCTTTCGTTCACTCTACGTTTTTTAATTTTTTCTGGAAACAATTTGTTTGGAATTTTGAAAATTATTTTATTCTTTATTTCGACTTACAATGTAACTCATCTTTATTTGAGTGCGCCATCTGTTTAAGTACCTCATTTGTTTCTTCCCAACTTTCATTTCCTAATGTATTTAGGCTCTATGAATGTCGTGTCTGCCTTTTGTGAGAGAATTTTAGGCACTAATGTTCTCTAATCGTACTGTGATGTTTCTGTTTCCATATAGACATATATTATTATTATTATTATTATTATTATTATTATTATTATTATTATTATTATTATGATTTACTAATATTTTCATTACAACTGTTTCAATATTCGAATTCTAAATGGTTTAGAAAAGGATTGTTAAAATCTATGCTTAACACAAGTAAGAAAAAAACAAAATATCACTGGCGAGAAAACTTTCTAAATAAAACGCATACAATAAAAGGAACATATTTTAACTCAATTACTTCTTTAAATGTTGAATGATTCCAAGCTGCCCAATATTTGCAAATGCAAGGAAACTCGGGAGAAATTAATCAAATGCTCCGTCGCAAACGAGCGAGATTGTTAAAAGTGGAGTACGGGTTTGAAACGGATCCAAAGTTTCTTTTAACTTTTACTTTCTGCGGCAACTCCAATGAATGCGGGACGGTTTTCGAGTTTTTAACGACGAAAAGATCCGTTCTTGTTTGTGAACTACAGAAGATCACGTGGACCTCCCTCACTCGCTTCGGAAATTCTAAGTTGGGAGTTTTCGAGCCGTTGAGTTTCCATAAATTAAATGAAACATTCTCGAAGGGAAAAAACTAATGATCAAGAAACCAGTTAGGTCTAGATTATATTTGCAATGATTAAAACATTTGCAAATCAGAGTAAACTTTAATCAGAGTAACGTAAATTTTTTTAAGGGTTTTTAAACGTCTAAAACTGACTCATTCTCTGTAATACAAAAGATTCATACATCATCAGGTACAGAGTATTTGGTTTTATACTATTTACAGTAAACGTCCGTTTCCTCTACAAGAGAATATTTGCATTCAGCTTGTGGTTTTATCTCTAAAAAATCGACAGTGTTTTCGGATCACACAATATGAGAGTTTTGTATGAAATTTCAAAGTATGAAACACTATATTTTCAACAATTTAACGTTTGGTTATTAACGAGTGGAGTTGGTATCATTATTATTTATTAGTATACTTATATACTTCATTTCGAGGATGCGGACAATCCAAGGCATCTCCATAACTCACACAGTTCTGGGGGTGAGAGCAATACTCGTTTATGAGCGTAGTGATGAACAAGAATTACACATTTTTTTCTTCCTTTCCGCAGCAAGCGATTAGTTATTCGTCATTGACTTCCACATTACTTATGTATAATGGTAGGGATAATCATTAAAGATGATTGACGACAAGAAGAGAATTACGAAATACCAAGTCCCCGCGTCAATGAGACTGGCAATGATGCATTGCCAATAAGGAATTCAACAATCCGAAATGACATGACGTCTAGGATGTCAAGCTGATTCCTTTTGTATATTGAGGTGCTATTGGAACAAATATTTTAACAAGCGTATGCGCAATCTTGAAAAGTAAATAGACGACATCGGATTTTTAGGTAAACGCCAATTATTTTAACTACTTTCACGCACAAACTCAAAATTAAATATTATTACATTTAATGATATTCCAAGAACAACATTGAGAGTGAATAAAAATACCAATTTCAACAATAGAACCCTAAAATACCTATTAGTCGATTAATTATATAAGTTTTAGATTTCTTATCATCTACGGAATTCACAAAATTGATTTCTATTGGAATTAACTACAGTAGAGATAATTCTTGTCATTTCTATGCTCGGAACATCATCGCAAGCATTTTACGTTCTTCTTATTGCTAGCGATTATCTCACATTATATACAGCTTATTCAGCGAGTTTTTCTTCGTACTCGTAGTAAGACTCGCTAGTTGATCATTTCTACCAACTTTGGACTTAGGTGTTAAAAAAATAATTCTATCAATTTACAGCTTTCTTTCCTCTCAGTCTGCGTGTGAGGCTTTTGTGTATGGGCAATTTAAATTCTAGGATGCCAAAAAGGGAAACAAATTAAAGTTCCTTATCCGATTTTTGAGAAGCTAATTCGATTGTTTTTAACGAAGTTAGTAATATTCTGATAGTCAAAATTTAAACTGATGCGTAAACATAGAGTTCAATTAACGGCACTAATGCATAAATAGTAATTGTCAAAACACTGTCAATGGTACATGTCAGGAAAAAACAATTTGTTCCAAAAATAATTTTATCTTAATTTAAAGTGCCTAATTCTTAAATTTTAACCTCAATTTTCGACTTTTTAGGGATTATTTAATGCACAAAATATGAAAGAGTTTAGAGTATAAAAATCCAGTGTTTAGTAGTGAGAATTAGTACCTTGAAATTGTAGATAGGTATTTTCCTGAGAAACAATATGAGTCTGTGGAGATTTTAAGCTAACTCTCTGAATCTCCCTTGGTCTACATAGTCTAGTCAAAGGCGAATGACGCGCGGGACACAATTGGCCAGCGCGGGTAATCAGGGGCCAATTCTTGCATTTAAGCACCCATAGTATCACGGGCGTGCATGGGCATGCATGGGCGTGGCATAGTCGAAGAGAGCACGGAGAAGAAAAATCAGACATTTTACGACCACTTGTTTGCTTTGTCTACGCATGTATCAAATGTTTGATTAATTTATTGATGATTCCGGATTAGTCTACGGGTAAGGTCATTTGCCCCATAAGTGTAGTACATGTTGTTATCGCGGAAGGTAGATATTCCCCTGCTGAATGAAGGGATCCGTCGCCGAACTTCCTTCAGCTAGCGGGATTTCCCCCATCAGGTATCACCCACAAGGGGCACCGCTCCTGCCGGAACATGTTGTAAGCTTCCGACTGGTCTTCTGGCACGTGTGATAGTGTAGTTCATGTAAGTGTGTGAGAGATCGCGCGCGGTTCGTGACTCGTTTGTTAGGTAACTGCTCCGTCATTCTCCTGGTGTTGATTGGAGAAACCACGGAAAACTACCGATCGGAGCAGCCGGTCTCTAGAATTATCCTCCAGGCAGCGAACGAATTCGACCTAGTTTGAAAGGTAGTGTCGAAAATCCTGCCACCGTCCGGACTAGAACCTTAGGACCTCCAGGTTAGAGGCATTGCAGTGGCATCAATTCATGCCCTAAGCCAGTTTCAAATGTTGGATACTGTTTGTCAACATGATCTGTAAATCGGCATCCATTTGTTTGTTTTTTATTTGTGAATAGCTGTCCAATTCAATTTTAGATTACTGACTAATATAATTTTGCTCTTATTCTGGTAGATATAAAAATGAACGAATGCATACGAATCAAATTTTCTTTCCTTCTTTCCCCACTTGAATATTAAGTTATTAGTGTCTCATTTTAAATCTAATTGACTGTGCATGGATAAATACATCAAGAAGTATTACAGAAAACAGTAAGTTTGCAACTCCCGAAAACACAGGTTAGAACATTGGATAAAGAAATGTAAAACTCTGGTTCATATATATAAATCTTGACATTAATTTTCTGTTAATTAGGCAGTGTAAAGAACCCATTTATTGGAAATGTTTTTAATAAATTGAGATGAAGTCTCAACATAGCATATTCCACAGAAATTAAAACGAAAAATGTTGAAATGATTGTAATTTTTGTTCGAAAAATTGCAATATTTTTTAACACTTGCTTGAAGGTGAAAAGTACACAGTAATATGCATTATATGTTGAATTTTGCTTTATTATCTGTATAAAATATTAAGAGGTTGTACAAAAATGCTGTAAAAATAAATAACAGAAATGAAACATAATTAGTTCTAGTTAAAAATAGTTTTATTCCTGATAAGAATTTTTTATCATTTAAGCATATTTATCATTCAAATATCGTCACAAAAGCAAACATACAATATGCAAGAATCTAAAATCTCGCCCACAAACGACACCATATATCCTAGCGTGTGTAGACTTACTCCGTCAGGAAACTCTACCGTAAACGGCGTTGTCTGAGCTGGGAAGAAACTATTCTCTCAGCTATTCCATGCACAGTCATAAAAGAGACATATAGAATCTTCCAACGAAGGCAGCAGTAAAATCCCAGTGGATTCACAAAACGTGAGACGGTTGAACGCCGAGCAAACGCCGAGCGCTGAAAGAAACACTAAGCGACTCATCAAATAGTTCGTGACTCAGGCGTCCGCATACACAGTACGGTCTGAAAGTTCCAGGACTAAGGCCATAACACATTCAAAGACAAAGTGTGAGTTTACACTGTTCGGTGACTAAGAAAATGGAGTTGGGCTTCATCACGAGTTAGGAGGAATTTTTTTCTAAATTTAGCAACAGGATTTATCCAGTTTTTAATTACTAGAGCTCAGCTATAAGAGTTTTCTGGCGAAAATTCGCCGTTTTCCGGTGCACTACTACATAACTTACTCTTCTTTCCAAGAATTCGTAAGGCGAGAAAGTAAAAGCGATCCATTTAATGAGATACATTGCTCGGCTCGAATTTTCAATCCCAGAGAGCCTTCGGGATGTCCTCAGTCGACCCGAATTTTCAAGACATTGATATACATTTTCAATTTGTTTCAAAATAATCCTGTGAAAAAACAGTGAGTAAGGTGAATATGCTTGAATTTCCTTTTCAGACAAAAATAGCAATTCATTACTAACGAATGAGTCAAAGAAGTGACGTGCAGCAGGAAAAAAGTGACACAAATGAAAAGGTTCTGAACCAGTTCAAATGTCTTTGTCACTGATTTGCAGCAATATTTTAAGTCCGCCTGCTATCATTCCACATCTTTCATGTTCCAGACCTGCCATACTCAACACCAGGTAACATCAAAAGTCCGCACTCAACAATAACGACTAGACTGATGCCTCTGAGCAACATGTTAGGTCGGGAGTCTACAAGAAAAAACACGTAACAAACATGGCTCCCGGCCTACGTTCAAAATGATTCAAATTACGTTGTTCAACTGTCAGTTGGGTCAACCTCAGAGTGGGCGTGGTGGGTGTCTGAGTCATTACACCACCGTTTCGGAACCCTCTGTACTTTTAGGTTTGCTTATAATCTTTCATGCTTCTCAATACCTTTCGAGGAAAACTTTTTGCACGTAATTGGACGCGAATCATTCAACTACTTCCCGTGTTTTTCGAGAAATTTCTTCGCAAAGGAAATGTGACGCGGTCACTGAGTTTCCATGCGTCTTCTTTCGGTGTTTCTTTCTGTATTTTTTGTAAAATAAAAAAAACTTGTGAGAAACGTACATTAAACTATTATTAAAGATTATTATTATTATTGTTATTATTATTATTATTATTATTATTATTATTACTATTATTATTTATTAATTTAAGTATTTATATAATTTTATTATATTTATAAAATAATGCTATACTTATATCTTAATGTAAAACATTTACATTTAAAATATTTAGTATTTTAAAATGTCTTCGTAATACAGAAGAGTTTCTTGCCTGTACGTGACAAGAACAGAAAAGCTACATCTTTCCGATGAATATCTGAAGCTAGTATATACTTATTAAACTCATGAAATATTCATAATTGTTGTTTGAATGAAAATTTCACAGAAATAAGTAAATCTCTTATTGGTTCAAAACTCCTTACATACTCTTTAAAATACACACGTATTTCCTAACGAAACAATTGAGTGACTTATTTAATGTTTTCTTGTACTTTTTACTGCGAGGTTACTGAGACATCCTGCTGTAAAAAGGAATCTGAATCACCCCAATTCGTTACGAAACATGACGCGCCTACTACCGACTTAATCGGAAGGCAGCAAAAAAATCAATGCCAGAACTTACGGACCACACTGTGTACACACGACGTTCCGCCAACAGGGCGGTCGCGGCCGCGAGGCGGGACGCGCCGGAGGAAGGGAAAGAGTTGGTCCTCGGAGGCGAAAGAAAGAAATCCTCTGAATTTTTCGGAGGCCTTTCACATGGGAGTTTTAAAAATTCACATGCCAAAATCGATGGCCGTCTTGCCCTCACCGTGCCGTGCCACGCCCGCCTGCGGGAAGAAAGCGTTCGTATAACTGAAAAAAAAAGCGCTTTCATAAAAGATGCCCTGCGCTGGGCGGCTACCGCGCAGGCGAGGCGTCTTTCGTGGAGGCAAAGCTCGAGTGAATCTCTCTTTGGGGCGCAGACACGCTTTGTTAAGTATTGCGTAAGAATGCATGACGGGCAAAGGCCGATCTCGCAATGTGGGGGCGGAACAACGGTGAAGATTTTCCTAGAAGAAAAACGGAACAGCATAGATTAGATTTATTACTAATTCTGCAAATAAGTTCCAGAACTTGGTGGCAGAATACACTAACTAAACATTACAGAACTTAACAACTATACAAAATTTTAAAAATTTTACACACTTTACAAATTAACATAAACATTTCACCGTGCGAACCGCACCAAACTCTTCTCTTTCTCAAGTACATTTTTCCCTTCCGTTCCTTTGCTGACGTCTTCTAACTCCCGGATCCTTAACGTCAGTTCTCCAATATGTTTGTGAGCCTGAGCTAAGTCCGCCTCCAGTCTTCGCATTCTCCGCTCGCTCCTTTCGCACTTGGAGCACGACGCCTCTGCCACCTGCACTCCGGGACCAGGATTTTGCTCCACACCACCTATCACAAGGAGTGTGGCCAAAACAGTTGCGCAGAGTAGAGCCACGCCGCCACCTTCCCGCAAGCCCGAGTACGCCGCTTGCGCCGAAGCCGGTCGACCAGGGCGGGTACGCGCAGCCCATGCCCCGACGCGCGCTCGGTACACAGCGAGGTCCACACCCATTGCCTTTCACTTCGCGGAGCTACTCCAAAACACGTCCGCACGCGACGACTACCTGTGAGAGACTGAGCATATCAATATCACAAGTGTCCTTTAATGCTAGAAGGTCAAAATTGAGAGACCGTCAGTTACTATACTTCAATAAGCCTAACACTTCATCACAGAAATATTCTCTACTCTTGAGAATGTTTTCCAAACAATGAGTTAAGTAAAATGTGTGAATTAGACTTAAGTATTTCTTTTTCTTAACACAAGAAATATTGGATTAAAGTTTGGAAAATATTAAATAGGGATGAAATAAATTAGTATCGCTCGCTATTGTGTTTTCACTGTTTTTCTTTGGTGTATTACGTTTTATTCATCGTGTAAGATTTTATTGTTCGATTTTATTGTAAATTTTTAATCATCAATTGTGCATTATTTTGTGTTTGTTTAAATATTATTCATTGACTGTTTTTCTCTGATGTTTAGTATTTAACTTTGTTAATTTATATTTGTATTTTGTCATAATTTGTATAATTAAAAAAAGTGCTTTCGTAAAAGATGCCCTGCGCTGGTGGCTGCCGCTCAGCCGAGGCGTCTGTGGTGGGGGCAAAGCTCGAGTGAATCTCTCTTTGGGGAGTAGACGCTTTGTTAAGAATGCATGACGGGCAAAGGGCGGACATGTGCTGGCCAATCTCGTGATCTGGTCGCAGAATATCGGTGAACATTCACCTAGAAGAAAATGAAAGGGTGGATTATGATAGATGAATGATTATGGATGAAGTGATGCTCAGAGGAAATGTGTATAATACAAGATGTACAACCTAAAAATCGGAAGATGCAACGCCTACAATAAATTATAGATAGATAGATAGAAATTTATTCTACTATTGGACAGATGATGCCCGGTGGCAGAATGCAGAAATACGAAAGTACAGTTACAAATAAAATAATAATGTATAAAAATCAATATAAAAACAAATTGTCTTTGTCATTTCCTAGATATGTAGATGGCATTTACATTCCTATACTACAAATGAGAACACATATATACTAACATATAGATAAATAAACTTACATAGTACACAAAAATACTTATATACATATGAATACAAATATACATATGAAAACAGAGAACACATTATGAAAACATAGCAAGAAACGTGAAAACGTATGAAAATATCCTAGTACGTATATCAATATATCGAGTATTTATAAATGTGTATGGTACATGTGTGTATTTGATTTGCATAATTATGCCTGTATGTATAATTACTCTAGAGGTACCGATGTCGGTGATGCAGAGGTTTGGTCCAGAGTCTAAATACATGAAGCGTAAGGATTTGAGCTCAAATCCCACGTTGGTCATAGATGTTTACTTAATTTTTTTAGGCGTAACAGCTTTTCTCTTTTTTAGGTAATGTTTCTTGTATTATACAGATATTTTCTCTAAGCATCACTTTACCCATAATAAGTTACCTATCATAATTTACCCCCCATGGTCTCTGAAGACAAAGACAAACCATCACTTTCAGCATTTGACCATGATATAAATGAACAATATTCTTCAGGGAGGTGTTCAAACCTCCAGGAAGTAGGAAAGAGACAGTCGACAAATACGACAAGGGTACATCCATACATGAGTGAATCGAAGACCCTGTTAGCTTTTGCAGCTTAAAAGTCCCAAGCATTCTCTTGCGAGAGTTATCATTTACAGTTTCCTTGATTTGAACCTTTGATGATGATGATGATAATGATGATGATGTAAGCTCATTGAATACCTAAAAGGGCAAGGATCTCCTCTCAGAACACAGGAGTGGTTCTGCTTATCTGTTAAGGTGAACCTGTCCTTGAGAGATTTAGTGTTATTTTAGATTTTACACTAACATTGACACTAACTATTTACACTTGCACTTATTCATATTTAGCGCTTCCGTTCACTAATGGTGTGTGTCATATGTTTCTCATGAGCCTTCCATGTTTCTCTGTTCCTTGCTATTCTTGACAATATGTTGTCATACACATACTTAAAGACATCGGCCCATCTTTGTTTAGGACTTCTTCTGCTTCTTTTTCCCTGCCTTGGGTACCAGGCTGTTAACACGTGTGTCCATCTATCATATTTTGATCTTACCCGTGACCACCCCATTTACGTTTGAGTTATTGGGCCCTTACTGATAAATTCTTTAAACCACTCTGTTGACCAATTTCTTCATTTTTTAGTTTATCCTTCAGTTAGATGTGTAGTATTTTCCTCTTCATGTTTCTTTGGAATACTCTTAGAGATTTCATACCTTGTTGTGTTAAACTCCACGTTTGTACTCCATCTGAACATATACAACGGTTAAATTATAGACGAGGGACCTAGAGACAGAGTGATTTTATCTCAGGCAGTTAGAAGACTACTTTTCTGGCGGAGGACATGCACAACTCTAAGGGATTATTCTCAGCATCCCCGACAAATTGCACCCGACATTTCACTAGAAAATGGGAAGTCATAAACATGTAAATTTCCTCCATCTCTTAAGTTCAGGAGCAAGTACGACATTCATCTCACACATCCATGTGTAGCCAGTATTAACCATTGTGAGTCATTGCCTCAATTATCTATGTGCCCTAAGAATTATCCAACGATTAAAAATATTTCCAAATGTCTTCATCTCTTCCAACAGTGGTAGGTTCTTAGGAACTTGTCCTTACGGTTCTTAGAACGTATGAAGTAGACTGTTACGAAACATTGGGATTCACCAGGAAGTGGTGTTTTGGGGAAGAATGGGACAACAGACCCAAAACGTCTTACAATTCGCATTTAACTGTGAATTGTATTCCTTAAAAACAGTGAGTTTTCTTTATTATTTTTTAAATATTGCTTTAATGGCTTCACTTTTAGCACTGATTTGGTTGACCAAGCTACCTTACATACATCACAACCTCTGTGTCAATGTGACCGAAGAAGTGTACAGTGATAATCTAGTCGGTTGTCCGATTAAAGGATTAATTCTGAATATTATAAGGTCACAATTAAAAATACTAGTAACGAATGTAATGTAATGTAAAATACCAGTAATGTATTCAATGTCATGTAGAGAAGTGAGTCATGGTGTAGTGATCAGGTTGCTTAACTTCCATTTCTCGTTTACGACGTCTAAATCCAAACCTATCCATGTGGAATTTGTAGTGGATAAAGCTGGTTCGCGCCCGTTTTCTCCGGTTTTCCCCATGCCTATCATGATCAATTCACCTCTTACCGCTGGTACTCCTCATTCCACAATTGCTACATCATCATTCATAACAGAACATCAATCAAAATCATTGATCCCCTCTAGGTAAGACCCTAGTTGGGGAAAACCCGCTAGCCGACAAATAGGTCGGCGCCACATCTCACCATCCAGCTGGGGAAGCTCACCGTCACCTCCCGAGGAAGAACGTGCAGTACACTGATGAGACTAATAATCTTAGAAGTTGGCAAGAGAACCCTAATCAATGAATCCAGGTGTGATAGTAAATCTAGAAACAGGTATATGATTGGTGTATGAAGGGTTGCGGTAGAAGTCCTGTCAATTACTTTTTTCTTAAAGAAATATTATCGGATCACACCATTGTATTTGTCACGTGAAAGAAATGGTGTACTACTGTGTGTTCACAACAACAGATGGTTCTGCCTCTCTGGCTCTGTGTCTCTGTTAGCACGGAGAGAAATGTGAAATCGAACTGCCGTCGTGCGAGATAAACGTTATCTGTTATGAGCAGCGCTCATACACCAAGATAACATTCGCCATCTAATGGGAGAAATGCTTGAGAATGTCCCAGGTAATAGGTGGAAACTCTTGGGAATAATACCCTTCCATAACGGAGAGCCGCGAGGTAGGCGGGAGATTTTTGCGAGAACGCATAGGAAACCAGTGATCATAAACGCACGTGACGACCTACGTGTGTGCGAGCCGTGGCACGTGCATAAAACGAGTATCTGTCTAATCGCGTCTTTGGAACGGGTATATAGTGGTTTTGAAATGTTGAGAACTCATAGTATATCCTAAAATGTTTTGGAACGTGAAACCAGTACTGCCATTTCAAATACCTTTATAAATATGAGAAACATTATTTTGGTGTGTTGTTAAATGTCCATGCACTTCCATAGTTCATACATTGTCCTTTCATGTGTAGATTACATACTTTTCACCCAGCCTCGCATCTCTCAAAAACAATCGTTGCCACGAATTATGCCGTAACCCTCGTAATCTAATATAAAAAATCAATGTTAGTTTCATTGTTTGTTCATATTTTATGCGCTGCCGTACCGTTCATCCGATTACTATAAAACGTTGTCAACTTATTGATTGCATTTGTGCGAAGAATACAAGCATACTACAAGGGGAATGCGTGTATGTCTCTCGCACATAGACACAAAATGGGGGCGTTTTGATTTTATGTGTAAATGCTCACTCAAGCGCCCCTGAATAGAAGCTCTACGCAACCTGCCGCACCCACAAGTATTAAGCGCGTCTTCGCTGTATATTCTGACCCTGCGATTTTGAATTATCGGCCGGAATTATTACTTGAACGTTATATCGGTTAAATCCAAGACAGTACCATGGCGAATGCGTACTTAAACTTGAGGAAGCACGTTTTAACAATAGGATACTTGACAACCATGTCCAAACCAGGACTTAGAACAAACCCATCCTTGTCAGAAAAACTTTCATCTATTAAAATTTTGCAGAGCCAAGCGTAAAACGTGATTAACAACCACGTGACCAGGAATGTGTGAAGTGCAATACATTGCAATAGCCAAACATTGCCGGATCCACTGGCATCTTTTAAATATGTGTGACCTTCCATCAGCCCCGCAGCTTAGAGCTTGTCCCGGCAGGGGCGGTGCGTCGCTGGTGGGAGAGTCCAGGTTAGGGGGAAACCCCACTAGCCGACGGTAGGTCGGCGCCGTATCTCGCCATCCAGCGGGGGAAGACCATCGCCATCTCCCGAAGAAAAAACAAAAACATGCACTACACTTACGGGACTAATGACCTAATCTGTTGACGCGCCCGGAATAACCAACCAACCAACCGCCCAACCAATCAGCCCCGCCCAGTACCGCTTCCGTTCTACGCGTTGTCGTCACGTGTCGCGGCGCCTGCCACGCCCCCTGCGGTGTCGTCGGCGTCGCGTGCGGCGTCGGCGTTGGCGTCGGCGGCGATGTCGTGACCCCCGCCCCGCGCTCTAAATATAAACAGCGCGCCTTGCGTGCGCGCGGAATTGCGGAGCCGTTTTGGTGCTACGCGGCGCGGCGGGACGCGCAGTAACACTTTCTCGCGCGCACGGCGCGGCACCGCCTCACGCCACCGCCCCCGCGGGAGGGGGGAGGCTGGAGCTCGTCGCACCAGTGGCTAGACTTTATTTTCTCGTATACATACGTATATACGGGAGTAATATACGTAGTATAGAGAAAGTTATGAAATGCTGCGGAAAATCGATTTCGAGATTTCAACGGAAATACATGTTTTGGGGTCCCCCAAACACCGAAAAAGTGTTTTTTTCAAAACGTCCATCCGTCCGTACGGTTGTCCGACTGTCCGTCTGTCCATCCGTCTGTCCATCCGTCTGTCCATCCGTCTGTCCATCCGTCTGTCCATCCGTCTGTCCATTCGTCTGTCCATTCGTGTGTCCATTCGTGTGTCCATCCGTCTGTCCATCCGTCTGTCCAACCGTCTATCCATCCGTCTGTCCATCCGTCTGTCCATCCGTCTGTCCATCCGTCTGTCCATCCGTCTGTCCATTCGTCTGTCCATCCGTCTGTCCATCCGTCTGTCCATCCGTCTGTCCATCCGTCTGTCCATCCGTCTGTCCATCCGTCTGTCCGTCTGTCCATCCGTCTGTCCATCCGTCTGTCCATCCGTCTGTCCATCCGTCTGTCCATCCGTCTGTCCATCCGTCTGTCCATCCGTCTGTCCATCCGTCTGTCCATCCGTCTGTCCATCCGTCTGTCCATCCGTCTGTCCATCCGTCCGTCTGTCCGTATTTCCGTCCGTCCGTCCGTCTATGAACACTTCTAGCGCCTAAACCATACGTGCGATCCCTTCCAAATTGAAGAATCACTGGTTTTAAATTGTTTTAGTAGGTGTGGTTTAGTTTTGATAAGTTTCATTATACCGATGGGCCTCCTTCGGTGGCTCGTTGTTTAGCATGCTCGCTTTCCACGGCACAACCCCGGATTCGATTCCCGGCTAAGGTAAATTATAATGTACTTTCCTGTGATTCCCAATATCTATTGCTGTGTGATGATGAGAGAGCCCACCCTTAGGTTATGTACACACATATGGTGAATGGATGCCGTCCTGCTAACCACACGAATCCCTTTTCCCATAGCCGAGAGGTTGTGTCACCGCTGGTCGGCCAAGGCCCCTAGCGGGCTGTCGAGCCAAAGATCAGGATCAGGAACATTTTGTCGATGAAAATTCCGTTTATTTGGATAGCTTCTAGTGTTTCTTTTATTCGTGAATTTTTGAACAGCTCAGGTGGCTCTAGGCATTAATGGATGTCACTTCAGTGACTGATTGAGAGGTTCTGGGGTTCGAGTCCTGACAGTGGCAGGATTTTCGACACTTGCTACACTAGTAGCTAGGTAGTATTCATCCGCTTTCTGCAGGAGAATAACAGTGGCCTTTGCTCTTATTGGTAGTCTTCCGTGGTTACGACTCAATGCGCAGTAACACTGCGCAGTAACACTGCGCAGCCACACATGCGCAGTAACACAGTTCTCGCTCACTGCACCGCCACCGCGGGCGAGTGGCAGTGACGGGCTGGTTCTCACCAGCTGGTAGTTTAACAAAATATTTACCTAAATGATAACAATATATATATATATATATATATATATATATATATATATATATATATATATATACATATATATATATAGTGGCGAGTGGCAGTGACGGGCTGGTTCGCACCAGCTGGTAGTTTAACAAAATATTTACTAAATAATAACAATATATATATATATATATATATATATTGTAACCGTTGCCAGACGTAAGGGGGAGGGGGTGCGCGCGAGCGGCGAAATGGCGTCCGCCGTCCGCGTCGCGGGGCCGTCCGTCGACAAGGTACACTAATTTCTTTTGGAGACCTCCAGGGACGGAAGTCGGGGACCGGGAGGGGCGGAGTTCTTTTCCTGGTTGCCCCCACGCATTCGAAATGAAAAACCAAAGTACAGATTTTTGTAAAACAGAAAACAGAACGTCTTTTAATTGGCAATAGCACCTACAAAAGATCACCATCCGTGAACGACGAGAGGCCTCTCTGTCTAACAACACACAAATTGTAACCCATCAAACACAAAAACAAACAAACTTAATTCTATTTACAAAACTCATTACTACAGTTCCGTAGTCGCGGCTCATTGGCCTCTCTCCGCTACCTCAGCACAACAATGTCAAAACAACAAAAAAAACTAACAAAATTCAGTCCTATTTACAGAATTCACTACTACAGTTTCGCAGTCGCGGCTCATCCAGTCCTCTCTCCGCGCCCTCAACACAACAATGTCAAACAACCTGTAACCCATAACACGGTATATCCGTCGGGTACTTATCGTTGCGGGAACGCTGCCGTGCCGCCTTCCACAGTCCGTCGATCGCCACCGTGTCCTCGGAAAGGCCGTGCGCTAGCAAGCGCTGCCTGGGCGCCGCTCCAACGGACGCCCCATAATGCCCCCACTCGGCGGTTTGCCCCAACTCGCCGGCCGTAACACTTCAAGAACTCTTCTTCACCTCTCCGTCTGTTCCCTTTTCACTATCTCGCGACACTCTTCGAGACACCTAACTACCGTGCAAGCCCAATGCTCTAACATCCCTATTCTCTCTGCCTCCACTTTCCACCGCTTACTACCTGCCGCTCTCCCTGGCAGCGACTTTCCCCGACACTCCTCGGTGCACTCTCCCGGTGCCCTCCCTCCTACTCCATTCCCCTCCTTTCCCCTCACTGCTTCCCCGCTTTCTTTCACCCCTCACCCCGTCGGTCACCGCCGAACACTCCGCCTGGGGGAGGGGAGGGGCGTGCGAGAACCACGAAACGGCGTCTTCCACAGGCGCGGGGCTTCCAAAGTCATGCGTTCATGAATGTGGGGCCTGCCCACACCTGGGGCTGGCGTCACGTCACAAAACATTCGTAGAATATTTTCTGCCCGAAAATATTCTTCAATAGAAAGGTTAACGGAACCATTTCTTCGCCAGATTACTCTTCTTTTCTTCACAAATGTAATTTCTTCGTTTGCTTCACAATCAGTAAACTGTTCTACTCCCTTTTCACCATCTTTGCCATCGTTTTCATCATCTTCGTCGCAGATTGTTAATTCTATTTCATCTACTAGATCCGTCTCCTCCACTTCTGCTTCCATGTCAAAATGTCGTATTCTCCTCTTCTTTTACTTAACGTTTTTTTTCTTCTAATTCTTCTCTTACCCCATACTCTTCTTCTTCTTCTCCTTCTACTTCTTATTTTTCTTCTTGTACTATCTGCTACTCCATTCCAATCAACATTCCATTCTTACAAATGTTTCTTAGAACACGCCGGATGTTGTTTGTGGGTGTGCTTGTGGGTTTGTGGCCGGGCCACGAACGTCACAATATATATATATATATATTCGCTACATTTTTAACAAAATAATAATATACAACACAATAACAGTATATTTGTTTATAGCTTTTACCTAAATGGAAACAATATATATGTCAACATAAACACAACTTGATGAACAATATCTATTAGACCGACGATTGATGAAGTCTGCCTGCTTTATCTCTCATTATCTGTAACTAAGGTAAATAATTAGTTGGCAGACATGACAACTACTATAAGAGATAAAATATGACACGTTATATTGATGCAAAACATTGTCAGTAGAGTGATGATTCAAATATCTCTAATACCTATTCATGATATATCTTTATGGTAGATAGTACTTCAGCAAGTAAAATTCTGTAAATTTTGTTTTTAATATGCAGCTTAGGAGATGATGGTTCAAAAATGATTGATAACTTAACGGATGTGAGATCTTTTTTCCTTTAGAATGAATTAAGTAATTTGGGAAGCACGAAGCTTGTGGAGTTTATCGTCTGTATGGTGTTGTTTTACTACGAAAAAAATGGCACTTTGAAAAAAAATTGGAATTTCTTCGATCACATTACTCATTTTATTTCAAAAGGAAAACAATTACAAGAAAGGCAAATTTTCAGAGCAGAGAGTATTTTGATGGGTAATTTTTCTCTTTGATTCTTCTATCCTGAGAATAGTATAAAATAGAGTGAGTGGTAATTTTGATTCACACTACACTGAAATCCCAGCAAAATTGATAATCTTCAAAGTTTTGCTGGTGGACAAATGCTATCTTAGAACACATACTCAAGGTATGTTTGTTGTTTCTTGTTGGTTCATTTGATGTCATTAGATAAATGCGATGTTTTTAATACTTGTGAAATGTATACTTAAGATGCTTGGCAATTCGGAGAGCTTCTGAACCGCATAAGGGACGGTTTGAATCGTTCAAATTAAATGAAGGTAATAATGTAGAGATTTTACACCAAAAAAACATATTCAGTTCGCAATGTGTTCATTTAGAAGACTATCTCCAGGAATAACAATGAGAATATGAGATTCGGAAAGAATACAACATGTAGACACGTAGGTGCAAGATAGGATATAGAGAGACTACACAAGCTGAACATAGCACTCTGCGATGGTTAAAGAATGGTATGAGATCTTAAGGCTTCGTTGCGGTGATAGTAGCATGCCAGCAGTACTTATGAGATATGTGACTGCCATCCTCTCCTTGAAAAGATCTTGGTTCCTTTCTTTTGAAGCACTCTCAATTATTCTTATAACCTTTCTCAATTGTTATTCCAATCAAATCCCTCGTCACCATTGACTTCCCATTTTCGCCTGCGTCGTGCTTGGGATTATTCAACGAGAAATTTTCTTGACATCCCTCTTCAAACTCGCTTCTAACTCCTTCAACACCCTCAGCATAACTGCTTCTTCACCCCTCCCGTTTTCCGTCGATCGCTTGACTGCTCCACGCCAACGGCACCGCCCCTACTCGCCTTGAGATCGCGCTCGCCTGGGCATGTGCCTGCTCTCCCCGCCGGGTGATTGCGTCCCTGCCGACGCCCTCGCTGCCTTTCGCGCCCTGCTAATTCGCCCCCTTGACGATTTCGTGCCTGCCTGCGCTCCTCTGAGGCGACGTTCGGCCTCCTCGACGCTCGGTTTGGTCGCGTCCCCTCGCCTCCGACGTATTTCTCATCCATCCGTGTAAACTTGCTTGCCTTCCATTTTGTCAACTCCTTTCTTCTTCGACGCGCTTTCTATCCGACAGCGCTCACCCATGTGAGTTTGATTCTGTCGAGTCATTTCTTCTATTCGTGTATCTCCTTCTTTTGTACAAACGTCTTGGGTTGGATTCCGTCATCTCTTTTAGTTTTCCTCGTTTCGCGATACTCGCCAATACTCCTTTGCGTTCAATTCCATTACTCTCTTTTGTACTTTGGTTTGATATACCATTTTATTCTGCATTTTATTCTTAGTCGCCTCTTGTCTATTTCTCCTCCTTTCGTTTGATTCTTTCATCACCTTTTATCTCTCTTGTTCATTCCATCCACCCATTGTTTAATTTCTGTGTGGTATTTTGTCAACTTTCGTTTTCGTCTTACTTCCCGATATTTCCCTTATACCGTATGTAAAGTCATGTCGTCTTCTTTAGTTTTACAAGGACCATAGAATGATCCATTTACATCTCCCTGCGTAACCACTCTGTTGTCACCTTCTGAATTCTCACGTTGACAACTGTTCTCACTATTTCTGTCTTCTGTGAGTTGCTCCTGTTCTCTTGTATCGTCATATACACATTTTATACACATCCATTCTTTCTCACATCCATGCATTTCATTCTGTAATATTTCGTTTTCCACAGATTTTTGACCGTGTGTTCGAATCTGTTAACTTCTTTAATCTCTCTCGATTCTTGATCTTACGCTCTCACTCGTTTGGTTTAGTTCTGTCATCTCCTTTCATGTATATCTCGTTACCATACCATTCATCATTACAAACATCTGAACACAATACTCTGGATTTCCTCTTCACTACTTTATAATTCGAAGTGGGTATTAAGTTTATTTCATAAGTATTCTTCGATAACTAAATTTTCGTATTCGATCATTTTGGTGGTTGGCTTTGAGAAAATCGATAGCGAAAGGCATATGGATTATGAATATTTTAAAATCAATTACAATTTAAAATGAAGATTTTTTTATTCACGCAGTAGTCAACAAATAGACAGTATTTGAGAATTAACTACCAGTTTTAAGCCATTCGCTGAAAGTCAATACTTTATTAAAGTATATACGTTCTTTTACTACATTACACTAGCTGAAGGTGCACGATTTTTTTATTAAATTTAAGGAAACATTGAATATTAGGTTTAGAGGCGAAATAATTTTTAATTTGTTTGCAAATAGTGGGCAGTGAAAGGAAAAAAAGAAAGGTAAAAGAGTTAGAAAAACGGTACTTGTAATGCCATTTTCACGATAGTGATAGTTAAGAATGAGAACGAGGATAGGTTTACTCGAAAGAAGAATAGTAGGACTTCTAGATGACATACGCGACTGAAAACTTGAGTGATGGTGTTAATAACGTTTAGTGCTGCAAAATACACAAAGAGAAAGTACGAAAAAAGAATAATGATTTAGCTATACAAATTGGGTCCCAAATTGGTAAGTACAATAACGATCGGTGCGGAAAAACATACGGGATCATAGCCAAAGTAGGAAAGGTGGGGTTATCTGTAAAAAAATGTTATTGAAAATGACAAAAATAACACAAAAATGAGTACTGGCGTTGAAAGTAGAAATTGCTAAGTACTCAAAGGCAATTTTTATGCAATCAAAAGTAACTAATGCTTAATGAGAATGGAAAACATGACCGTTTTCAGTGAGGATCCCACTGATCTGGTTAAATGATAGAAAAAATGTGTATGTGCTGCATACACAAGTACGAATGCGCGGACAAGGCGTGACATAAACACAAAGGTATCATGAATAAAATACCTCTTGATACATGAATAGACGTAAACCAAAACTAGGTAGAAAGTTTGTTTCACAATTGGGCCTGTGTTGCCCGGCAGCATGAAAAAGGCACCGACTCGTGTGGGCCGTACCCGCAGGAGAGGAAGTGGGATAATGGGCGCTTGGCTACCTCTACGGGAGCGTCGACCAAGCCGGCGAGCCAACGAGGGGTCTCGCCTTCCAGCCCTGCTTACGAGCACAAAGGAGGAATAGGTACCAATTTATGCCTCGGGATAAACTATATAGTAATTGCGGCGTGAATACGAATCACCCTCATTAAACACGACAGCGGCCGGCCTGAACCCTCTGAGACACGCACACGGCCGATCGCAGCTCACGAGGCGCCGGGGCGGTGCTTCTCGGGGGTGGGGGTGGCCGGACGGGCGGCCGGTCCCGCGGCCGGAAGGGCGGGGCGAGATCGGCCCAGAAATTTGATGAACCGCCTCGAGACGAAGCGATGGCCGCCTGGATATGAAAGCTAGTTTATAAGGACGCGGGCAGGAAATTAGACTGGAGAGGCAGAAACTCCGTCCGATTGAGACGGAAAGGCGAGGGAAGCGGGGGTGGGGGTGGCGAGGAGAGGGGGAGGGAAGTAAGACGGGTAGAAGGAAAAGAATGCCAGAGAAATACGGCTAGCTAGGAGGGAGCGTTGGGCATTCAAAACTGCGCTGTAGCTGGAGGTGTTGGTGAAGAAATTGGGGTTAAGGACTGACAATATGAGGGAAAATACTGAGGACAGAAACAAGGAAAAGTATAGTGAAGGATTGTTATCGTAAATAGATGTCAATAAAAGTAATATAGGCAGAGTAGTCGATGTCATATTTATCGATTCGGATCATAGGCAAAAGAGGAGGTGTAAGTTAATGTCCTCTCGTTTCCTTTGTCTTCCTGTAATTGGAATCCTGAATTTGCCTTTGACTTCCACAGCATTAAAGTTGCTCTAATAATGACGAGAGGTGAATTATGATGGCAAATTAATGCGTGTGTATTGGGAGATATGATATAAACCAAGCAGACCACAACCATACTGTGTAATATCTCACGCCTCACGCGGGATTCGAACTCCAGTCTTAGGCTCCGCCTTCATGATAGCAGCTGCAAGTCATTAAGACACCGAGGCCAGCCGTAAGTGAGGAATAATAGGTAAACAGTAAATATGGGGTTAGGGAGTCATCTTCAAATCAACGAATAACTTACATCTGTACTTTAGTCTCCCTAATTTTGCAAGGAGTTTCTTTAAAAAAAGGCATACAAAGCAATACAAAGAAAGAAATACAAAAGGAATAAGTACGTTCTATATAAATTAAGTTAAAACAGGCTAAACAATAAATTAATGTATATAATTCAAATATAAGATAAATTATGTTAAAAGTGGCATAACTTACAATGCAGTTTTTAAAAGCAATTAAGAAATAGCGCAAAATATAAATTAATTATTGGATCTTAAAATATTTCATATTTTATTTTTCATTTTTCATATATTATTGAAGGCTATTTTTTACATTTTTACAAGCTCCTTTTTGTTTACTTTTTGTTTCGTTTTCCTTATCATTATTTCCCTTCCATCTTCCTTTCTTCGTAGTACTTATAAATGTTTCAAATTACGCCGAATAGACGATCATTTCAAAAGTTTTACTTCCAACTCAAAAGAACAGAGTTTTTCAATAAAAGATATATCACGAAAAAGCAAAAAACAATAATTACGAAACATGATTTACCATAAAAGCAAGGGAGAAGACAAATGTAGTCAACATGTTAAATGCAAGTAAAATCACTTCGGAAATTTTTCAATTTCACTGAATGCATTTTCTTGAACCAACAAAACGAATTATTGATTAAAGATATATATTTTAAATGCTTAGGATAATTTTAAATGTTTAACACAGATTTCGACAAATTATTTTTCCTACTCTCTCAATGGTTTGCCTTTACCTTCTGGTTATTACTCTTCCGTCCTTTCGTCCTCGCCGCCCTCCCTCGTCCGCTTCAAATTACATTCAGGCAGCGGCGCACGCGTGATCGCCGGCGATTTGCGTTGGATCACGAGCGACTTGCGCGCGCCGCACCACGCCCCCTTCCGTTCCGCCCCGCTTCAACCCCCCTCGACCCGTCTTAAGTCGCCCAGACCCGTCCTGCCCACCCCAGATTCGCCTCGCTTTGCTCCGTTCTATTCCACTCCACCTCGCTCTGCGCCGTCTCACGCCGCCCCGCCCCTGACCTTCCCTACCTCGTCCCGTGGCCGTTTCGCTCCATTTGGCTTCGCTCTGCACCCACCAGCGCCACCCCGCGGCGCCTCGCACTGTCTCGCTCTGTTTCGTTCCAAGCCGTCTTGCTCCTTCCCTCTTCGTCCCGAGCTCCTCACGCCACTCCGTCCGGCTCCGGTCGTTCGTTGTCCCGTCCCACGCCGTTCCGCGTGGTCTGCCACCGCTGCACTCCGCCCCACACCGCCTCACGCCACATCATGCCGCTTCATGCCGCCCCACGGCACTCTACGTCTTCTGACAACGCCCCACGTTGCCCCACATCGCCCTGCACCATTCTGCACCGCCCAAACCGCCCCACGCCACGCTACACCGCCTTACGCCATTCCACGCCTTCCCACACTGCCCCACACTGCCCCACACTGCCCCACACTGACCCACACTGCCTCACACTGCACCACACTGCCTCAAAGTGCCCCAGAGTGCCCCACAGTGCCCCACACTACCCCACACTGCCTCACACTGCCCCACACTGCCTCACCCTGCCCCACACTGCCTCACACTGCACCACACTGCCCCACACTGCCTCACACTGCACCACACTGCCCCACAGTGCCTCACACTACCCCACACTGCCTCACACTGCCCCACACTGCACCACACTGCCTCACACTGCCTCACACTGCACCACACTGCCCCACAGTGCCCCACACTACCCCACACTGCCTCACACTGCACCACACTGCCCCACACTGCCACTGCCTCACACTGCACCACACTGCCCCACACTGCCTCACACTGCACCACACTGCCCCACACTGCCTCACACTGCCTCACACTGCCCTCGCACACTGCTCTCACACCTGCTCTCATACTGCCCCACACTGCCCCACACTGCCCCACACTGCCCCACACTGCCCCACACTGCCCCACACTGCCCCACACCGCCCGACATCGCCCTATGCCGCGCCGCCCCACATCGCCTCACGCCGCCCCATGCCATTTCACGCCGCTCCTCGCCCCCTCACATCACCCTACGCCGCCCTTCGCAGCCCCACATCGCCTCACACCCATCCACGCCATCCCACGCCACGCCTCTCACATCACTGCACGCTGCCCCATGCAGCCCCATGCCGCCACATGCCTCCCCCCCCTCAGTCACACATCGCCCCACGCCACTCCACGCTCCCCCACGCCTCCCCACGTTTCACCACCCCACCCCACACGGTCCCAAGGCGCATCACTCCACCACCCCATGGCACCCCCCACGTCGACCCACACCATCATTCCCCGCCCCGAACCGCCCTACGCCACCCCACGTCCGTCCACAGGAGCCAACACCATTCGACGCCGTCCCAATACGCCTTGTCTCACGGCGCCCCGCCTCGCTCCGTCTCCTTCCCAGCCCCCAACTCGCCTCTCTCTGCCCCGATCCTCCTTCGTTTTGGCGCCGCCTTCGCCTTTGGCTACTCCTTCTGCGCCTTGTCCGGGGCGACGAGGGCGCGGACGTGCCTTTTGATGGCAATTTCCTAAAGAGGCCTCTCAAAGGCGTTATTTTCGGGTCGAGACGTCGATTATTGCCGGCGGCACAGCGCGCGGCTCTCTACATCAAACGCGATCGATGAGGACCGCAGCGGCTCTAATTAACTGATCGCTTTCGCGCTTAGAAGCAATTCCGTAGCAATTTTCATATAAGTGCTGCTAACAGGACGAACTCACGAGGGTTATAACACCTGTCAATCTCTTATTTAGCCAATAATTGTTCGGTTTCGCTTGTTGGGCGATTTGGTGCAATTTTCTTGGAGATGAAAATGGGAAGCTGGCACGGAAAGCGATGCCCCTGAGACTTGTTAAACCTAACAGTTAGTTAAATTGCAAAGAGACAGATTAGAATTTGCTTATCACGTTCAAGGGAAAACGTTCTTTCGGAAATGCCAGGTTATGATTTTTTGAAATACGTGCAAAAAGTATCAATTAAAATCGAGTTAGTTTTTGCGGATGAATGCTAATTAGAGATAAATATGTTAAAATCTTAGTACTCGTATTAAAAATATGTTATAGAAAAGCATAAAATTCAATACATATTTTCAAGACATTTAATGAAAAGACACGACTATTTTTAATATTTCTTTTCAATCTCGCGTCAATTTGTGTTGGTTTATGGCCAAAAAAGCAACAAGAAATAACACTTTATTTCAGATAGTTGCTTACTAATCCCAGGTTCATCACAATAACTTGTTTTAATCATTGTATTTTACAATTTTTATGTAACTCCTTTAATTTTTTCCGGTAAGTTAGTTTCAAATCCTGCACCGAAGCTTCAGTAACCGGGAGGTCCTAGGATCTAATCACGATTGTGAAAAAGTTTTCGATACCAATTAAAGTCCTGGGACGAAGCTAACCGCTGTTTGAATCAGTATCGTAGAGGCTAACTGCACAACCCGGTAATTTCCGTGGTTTCCTTCCATCTATTCCTGTTGAATGCAGAAGCAAAATATAGTAAACAACGGACTACGGATCCCGAGCAATACTTTCTGTCTCAAACCACCCTTCTCACATCTCTACGTTGGACATCCACCATATTGTAGAAAACAAAAACTAGTAGAACTGCTAGTTCTGCGATGTCGAGCCAAAACCCATGTAGGGTTAAGAGCGAGGTAAAGAAAAAGGTGGAGAAAGTTAATGGAGAAACGACATGCTTTGTTGTATTAACAGAGGCATTATTCGAGATGCGGTGAAGAAATCTAGAATGAATCACTCGCATGCTAATTATTTTCTCTTACTTCAATTATTCTAGAAGTATAACACTCACTAATAGTTATTTTGAGATTAGCAAGCAGATTGTAGAAATAAATCTTATGAGTTTTTCATAGACAGTAGGGAGAATGAGTGTTGCATTTAAAATGTTTTGATCATGGATGAATGTAAATAAAATAGACTATAATATACGTTTAAGGAAAATATGGAAATGAACTCATAATACTATAGAAAACTTATAATGAAAACATGCGTAATACAGAAACAGAAATAACACAGAATATTTTCATGTAAATAAAAGTTTCAAACATTGACTATGAAACAGTACATTTCAAACTAGAATTTTAGAAGGAAGGACATTTAAATTTTAGAAGGAAATTTTATTGTTAAAAGTAAAGTTGAGCTTTCTTGAAACATGGTACCACGTCTTTGTTTCCGAAGCATCTAAAAACGAATAAATATTTAACAGAAATCTTAGCATCTCGAGATTTTCGTGTACGTTGACATAATACTGCTGTCCTGCGCCACCGCAGTTAATTTTCAGAAAGTCTAGAAAAAGTACTACATGGCACGTGAGATCTCGATTGGGAACTAACAAATCCACCGACGTAATTCCACACACGAAGCGAATAAGAATTGTCCCCAGGCATGAAGTCAACGTCTTCTGCGTTACCTTGGCACAAATAGACAAGGGAAAATCTAATGCTGGCCTAGCTGGCTGTCACATAGTGTTTAAAATATGTAATTTCTTAACTTTTTTAGCTCAACCAATTTTAACTGTTGCAAATGATCAATATTATTTGTTACTAATAATTACTACACTCTCAATTTGTTAATATAGCCTTTTTTCAACAAAACAATTGAGAAAATGATAGACTGAAAGTAGGAGTCGTTTGAGTCTACTGAAATTTTAGAAAAGCCTAAAGTATACCATCATACGTTTACCTTTTCATACGCGACATAAACTAAATAACGTCATCAAGTAACGAAACATACATCAGGAATTAATTCATCTTCACATTTCTTTTAAGTTTTTGTATTTAATTTCGCATTTTATATTCCATTTGACTTTATACTCATCTTTTTAAAATTATTTATCTCCTTTAGCATATAATAAAAAAAATGTAGTACTGATTATTCGTTTCAAAAAATCTTTCAAAGTTTTCATTTTGGATGTGCAGGAATGTAAGTTTGCAACAACTCAGTTGAGTGTGAGTAACTCAATTTAAAAATATGTATGTATGTATTTGAGGTTATTGGGTCGGTAGTCCGACTTCGCCGGCTAGTTATCAGTGTCCCCCTTACCTGGGCCTAGTTAAATTCCCATGCTTGGGGGTAAGAGCGACATGAGGCGAACATGACGTATCTCTTCACCGTAACTAGCAAGATCCGCCTGCTTGAGTTTTTCTTCGACACACAGCTACAGAAACTGGGACGATTTTTTAAAGGAAAGCTACAACTATATTTTTGCCTCGACCGGGAATCGAACCCGGGGACCACAGCATGGGAAGCCCATGAGCCATTCCAGAGGCCCTAATTTAAAAAAAATATATTTTTAATATTAATTTTAGCTTGGAGTCCAGTTCAAAAAGAGTCAAAAAGAGTCAAAAAGATGGATCTCCATTCGTAGCATCTATTTTTTCTGTTAACGCAAGATGAAAATCATAACGTAAAATATATCATACAATATAACTTATAGTTCTACATTATAAACTTCTACGATAAAGATTCACAAGATTTGAAGACAATCAAAAATCAAAATGCTAGATTCAAATAAAAGATAACTAGACTTCTATACGAAGCCAATAATGTGGAATATAATCAGAAATAAAGGCAAGTATTAATGTAGTTCATGAAGTTGAAAAGGAATTAAAAATACATTTTTTCTTTAAATGAAAATAACCATAGTTTCACTTTCTTCAAGAATGATTTTAAATTATGACTGGATTTAATACACTTTGGAAAATTGAAATAGTAAAACCATTATAATCATTAATGGATAAGAACTTAATGGATAAGAACTTCCTATTTTAGAGCAATTCAGTACTCTACTTATGAAATGATATTGAGGTATACTTAGCCTACCCAAATAAATTTTAAAAGTTTCTCCCAACAATATAGAATATACTGTCGTATCGAACAATGTAAAATACAACATCCTTAGCAAATTACAGAAACAATTTTTTTGGAAATTAAATGATGTAATTGAATATTTAATACTTTTTTGTAAGGCTAAGATACAATTTTTTCCAATTCAATTTTTAAATCAAAATGTCTCCTAAATAATCAAAACTATTTCATATTATTTCACGTTTACATTTAGTAATTATAGAATTTAAAACGTGGTAGAAAACATTCGCAAAAACCATTTGTAGAACTAAAATATACATACTTTGCTGTATTTACATTGACTATAATTTTCTTTGCCAAGCACCAATGCATTAAACACCTTGGTGAGTTACATACATTGAATATTTTTTTCAGAATAAAAGTTGGCTACTGAATTCACAAAAGCATTCACACGAGTATAAAATAATAGCTTAAGTGAATCATAAATGAAATTTTAAAACGACGACAGTGCCGGTCATTCTGGCAGGCTTGTTTTAACATGGAAGGGGTAATTATAGTCTTGGACTCATTTTTACAAGAAATTATCAATCGATCAAGACTGATACATTCTCTGAAACCAGATCCTTTGCCTTTGGACATATGATACTATACAAGATTAAATGGTGTTTTAAAATTAATAAATAATCCTTTTTTTCATGGATGGAATGAAATGGATCCCAGGCTGAAATTAGTTCACATCGTTTCTTTAACAGCCGACTGAGCATATTATGTTTTTAATCTTTTTCTAAAACGAACTGAAATTTGATAAAAATGTATTACATCTAGATATTTAAATAGCCATTTTTGTCCTTCATTTTTGAAAAATGTTTGAAAACAAAGATAATAAACTCACAGGTATTATATTGCTAATCTTTAGAAAATCTTGTTTCTTTGGAATAGAGTATTGTACTCTTTTATTATTGTATGTAAACATTGTGCTTATTTTAAAAGTATCGGAAAAAGTGACGCTCTGTAAGCTTGAGTTAAATATGTGTACTAAAATTGGAAAAAAATATTATTATTATTTTTTACCAAATCAACCGAAATATTATCCAAACCTCTGGATTTTTATTTTTCAATTTTTCTAGTCAAGACTTCATTGTAGTCAACGAGTGTTATACAACTGTAGCTAAACTCAATAGCTCTCTGTGGGGATTTCATAACTCTTTTGGAATTAATTCTATAAAAATCATTGTAATAATTTTTCTATTTCTACTTGGGAAATGTTTCACACAATTTTAATTTGTTTTTTCTTGTCAAATAATGCTAGAATTTATTCACAAATTAACCTCAAACATTGGGGCTGCCAAAAACCTCAATGCGATTCAGGAATAAATATCGTTAAGTTAGGGATAGTAATTTTTTTATTAATCCTATAAATAATTTTTTCTTGCTGTTTTTTATTGCCTTAGTGTTTTATTCCATGTTTTAAACTTAGTAAATCAACCCTCGTAGTTTTTACTGATCTGATAAGGCGTTTGTACGTCAAACATTGAGTTTATTTAAACTCATCTTGGCAATCTAAATAGGTATAAATGAGACATCATGTGTAAATTATTATATTTTGCGATGTTATTATTTCTAGCTCAAGCAATTTATAATACGTTTCAAAATATATGACTTCTACAGCACACAAGATGAACATTTTAAAGACTTTTTTGCGGGAATTCGGTGAAGCAGTTTTGCTAGGATAGTGGCACCGGAATAATACCCCAAATCCTTTCCTACTTCAAATGTTTTGATTACAGCAAAAAATCCCCTGGCTTGTCCCCGTAGCTTGTCGGCCGGGTGCGAGGTCCCGCTTGATCCCGAAATCCCTGAAGGAAACGCAGGCACGCCGCTTCTGTGGAGATGACGCGCGGAGTCCCTGCCTGGCAGGCAGGCAGGCAGGGAGACAGGCAGGCAGGCAGGCAGGGAGACAGGCAGGCAGACAGGCAGGCAGGCAGAGGCAGGCAGGCAGGCAGGCAGGCAGCACGGGCACGCACAGGCAGGCAGGCAGGGCAGGCAGGCAGGCAGACGGCGGCGGCAGGGAGACAGGCAGGCCGCCGGCAGGTGGCAGGCGGGGGTAGCAAGGGACGACGTAGCGCGTGGGTCCGGCGAAGGCGTCGGAGGTGATAGGGGCCGGGTGGGCGGCGAGGGCGGGGTCGGCGTAGCCGAAGTCAATGTGTGGGCGTAGGTGGGCAGCGAGGGACGAAGTAGCACGTAGGTTCCTGAAGAGGCATCAGAGTAGGGAGCGAAGGGTGGTAGGGGTACGGTGGCGGCAAGGGTGTTCGGCGGAGTGGGCGGAGCCAATGGTGTGAGCGGGAGCAACGGTAGACGGTGAGGGTGGTGAAGACGAGGTTGACACTGGAGGTGGAAGAGGGGGAGGGGGAGGGGTAGGAGCGGTTGAATAGCAGGCGTTGAAAACGGCGTGGGGATGGATTTGGGTAGAAGACTGCGATTGAGCAACAGAAGCAAGCGATGGAGTTGGAAGTGGTGGTATGGTTGAAGATGGAGATGGGTGCGAGTACCGTGGTGATAGAAATGACGGGATAAATGCGAGGGCGTCGGTGTTGGCGAGAGCAGCGGAGATGTCGGGGTCGGCAGAGAGTCGGTGAGGAAACGAGAACGAGGAGTGAGGCGGCGTCGAAGAAGGTGGCTGAGGAGAGTGTTGGGATGAAGGTGGATAGGGACGGGGTATGTTCAATCTAGGGAAGTGGCAATGGTAATGCAACGTGGGCTTGGGACGCTGGAGCTTTGGCCGAACTACGCAGTAGCGCGTGGGCGACTATGAAAGAACTGGAGCCCGCGTGGGCGGAGGGACGAGGAGCGTGGGTCGCTGCAAAGGCGTTGGTGGTGGAAGCGTAGGCGGTGTCCGGAGCGAAAATTTCGATAGGCTCGCGGTGGCGGAGAACATAGCTCGACAGTGAGAGAGGAGAGAAATAGACGGAGAGAGAGGGGAAGGAGAGAGAAAGGCAAGGAGAGAGAAAGGGGGAAGGAGATAAAAGGGAAGGGGAGACGGGAAGGAGATTGAGAGAGAAGGAGAGAGGGAGAGAGATAGAGACATAGGGAGAGACAGAGAGAAAGAATGAGAGAGAGAGAGGGAGAGAGAGGGAGAGGGAGAGAGGGAGAGAGAGGGAGAGGGAGAGAGGGAGAGAGAGGGAGAGGGAGAGAGGGAGAGAGAGATTCCTGTTGTACTAGAAATATGATGGTAATGTTAATGAAACTATACATTTTTGTAACATACAGAAAATGAACATGGGATGTAGTTAGAGGAGGTTAAAATATTAATGAAATTGAGAAAAGGGAAGATGCGAAGGGAGAATATTTAAATATCAAGTGAAGGCAAGAGATGAAAATACAACATGATGGAATGGCATTGAATGAAAAGGAAAGATACGAGTAGAATTGAGGAGTTGGGAAAGAGAGACACGAGGCGTAAGGAAGTATTCAGTGAATATGACCATAATGACGTGTGACCATAATGACCCTCGGAGGCGCGTGTCTCCGTTAATAAATCAGAAATAGATAAGGTCGATGGAAAGAAGACCCTGCGCAAAAGTGTGAGATTTAGTGAGAGAATGCCATTATGACTTTACGGTCGGCAAGAGAAATTTTGAGATAATGCAGAAGGGGGTTGTTGGAAAAAGGGGGACGTAAGAAACAAACTGTCAGAGGGGAGAATCAAATGACTCATGGAAGATGAATGGCACTCTTAACTAGCCATCTGTGCGTTCACCTGAACATTGAGAGCAGACAAAGACATTGTCAAGATGGATGATGAGAGGCACGAGAATGCAGGAAAAACCGTAAAGCGTAAGGAAACGTAAGATGAGATAGGATATTAGGAAAGATGATACGGGGACAGTTGGAGAACGATAATATTGGGAAGACGGGAGACGCTGGTCCCGGGGAAATAATTGTATAAAGGAATCGGGGATGTAGCATTGCTTCTTGTAGAGTTAGAACAGAAGGGAAAGTAGAACGACAGGAGGACGTTCGAACGAACGAGTGCCAATTGCGAGGGACCAAAAGAGGCAGAACGTGGTGGTGATGATGGTGGTGATGGTGGTGCTGATGGTGGTGCTGATGGTGGTGCTGATGGTGGTGCTGATGGTGGTGGTGGTGGTGATGGTGGTGGTGGTATTGGTGGTGGTGATGGTGGTGGTGGTATTGGTGGTGGTGATGGTGGTGGTGGTATTGGTGGTGGTGATGGTGGTGGTGGTATTGGTGGTGGTGATGATGGTGGTGATGGTGGTGCTGATGGTGGTGCTGATGGTGGTGCTGATGGTGGTGCTGATGGTGGTGGTGGTGGTGATGGTGGTGGTGGTATTGGTGGTGGTGGTGGTGGTGGTGGTGGTGGTGGTGGTGGTGGTGGTGGTGGTGGTGGTGGTGGTGATGGTGGTGGTGGTATTGGTGGTGGTGATGGTGGTGGTGGTATTGGTGGTGGTGATGGTGGTGGTGGTATTGGTGGTGGTGATGGTGGTAGTGGTGGTGGTATTGGTGGTGGTGGTGGTGGTATTGGTGGTGGTGATGGTGGTGGTGGTATTGGTGGTGGTGATGGTGGTGGTGGTATTGGTGGTGGTGATGATAGTGGTGGTGGAGGTGGTGGTGATGGTGGTAGTGGTAGTGATGGCGGAGGTGGTGATGGTGATGGTGATGGTGGTGGTGGTGATGGTGATGGTGATGACGCTGGTGGTGGTGATGGTGATGACGGTGGTGGTGGTGGTGGTGGTGATAGTAGTGGTGGTGATTGTGGTGGCGGCGTTAGCGATGGATGCGGTGATGATGGTGGAGTTGGCGGCGGTTGCGGAGGTGTTTATAGTGGCGTTGGAAAAGGTCACCATAGCCGAGATTGTGGTTACAGGCCGTGAGGGTGGCGGAGACGGCCGGGGGCGTAGGGAAGGAGTTGGCAAAGACAGAGGTTGCGGATGCTGTGGTGGCAGAGGAAGTGGGTACACAAAAGGCTATGGAGTGGGCTGCGATGGGCAGGAAGGAGGCTGGGGAAACGAAAAAAGGCGACAGGGGACGGGACAGCGGTGACTGCGACGGCGAAGTCAGCAGTCGATCGGAGGGGAGAGTGGCGCAGGCGGGCAGTGCGGGGAAGGGGCAAGCGGGGGGCAGGGAGAGCGGGGCGGGGGCGGGGAGAGAGCGGGAAGGTGCGTGGCGCGGAGGGGGCGTGGCGTGGCGTAGCATGGCGGGGTGCGGCTTTTCGTGACTGGGAGGGGCGGGTGAAGCGGAGAGGGGTCGAGGTGAGTCGGGGTGGGTCGGGGTGTGTCGGGTTGTGTCGGGATGTGTCGGGGTGTTTCGGGGTGTGTCGGGGTGTCTCGGGGTGTGTCGGGGTGGGTCAGGGTGTGTCGGGGTGTGTCGGGGTGTGTCGGTGTGGTGGCGGGGACGGGGGCAGGGCGGGGCGGAACGGGGCGGGGTCGGGGTGATGACGGTCTGGGGGAGGGACGTTTTGCGGGCGCGGCGGGCATGGCGGGCGTGGCGGACGGAGCGGCCGGGGCGGGACGAGGCGGTCGGGGTGGGCGTGGCGAGCGGGAAGGCGCCGGCCGGTTTTGTTGCCGCACGGCTGACCACGCCTCCGCGGCCGAATCCCTTCCGCGCGCTGTGTTTACACGGTCAGCACAATCCCCGGTCGGGGCCCAAGAAACTGCTTCATCGCCGTCTAATTTGAGAGGGCGTTCCGCGGAGGGATCGCCCGAGGGAGCACTCGTGCTCGCGCCCGCACGACCACTTTGCGGTGCAATTTTCTGTGGACTCTGCTGCTTGAGAGCCGCCCAAGTGATATGCGATCTAGTACACTGTCTTCCAATTCCGAGTTCGCGGATCCAAAGACAGTGTATGAAGGTATACTTCTAGGAGATTACATACGAGACTTAACAGTATATACCGGAAGAGATGGGCATCAACTGATGTGACGTCAGTCACTGCAATCCCTCTGAGCGGGAGGTCCTAGGTTCGAGTCCCGACGGTGGCAGGATTTTCGACACTAGCTAGTCAGCTAGGTCAATTCAGTCGCTGTCTGGAGAAGTCTAATGGCCAGCTGATCTGATCGGTAGTTTCCGTGGTTTTTCCGATCAACACCAGGCGAATGCCGGAGCAGTACCCTAACAAACGGGCCACGGACCGCGCGTGTTATTTCCTACATCTTCCTTATCCTATCCTCTCCCCTTACACACACACACACACACACACACACATTGACATGCATTACACTACCCCATATTCCGGGAGACCGGTCGGGAACTTAGGGCTTGTTCCGGCAGGGGCGGTGCCCCGCTAGTGGGAGAGTCCTGGTTAGGGGGAAACCCTACTAGCCGACGGTAGGTCGGTGTCGGATCTCGCCATCCAGCGGGGAAGATCACCGCCATCTCCCGAGAAAAAACATGCACTACACTTACAGGACTAATGACATAGCTGTTGACGCGCCCGGAATCACTAATATCCAACCAACTCGACAGTATATCGAGAGGTGATAAATCGACTGATATTTTTTTTTCAAATCTTTTCTTGTTCAATTTCGACACTTATTCCGTCGCAATGGGCCTTGCATTGGGATCAATTGAGCTCTTCCCGTGTAGGCACACAGAAACACCCTTCCGCGTTTAAAGTTAATTTTAAGAACACATTAAAAACAACGTCCTATCTTTTTTCTCGCACTCTCGCTCACTTGCCTCGTAAGCACCCGTTTGATGTTCGCCGGCACTAGTCACCGGCGATTGCTGCGACGCGAAGGAAGCGAGGTAAGGGCAGTTGGGCGAGGGACTGGTGGTAATGGTGGTATCACTCAGTCGTAGACGGCGTAGAGAAGCGAATGGCGTGGCCATTATGGTTACGTGAGGCTTTAAAGGAAAAGAGGACAATATAACGTGGGCAGCAAAGACAATACGGGAGAGAAAGGGTATCACTGAACGTTGATAAGGGGGAAAGGTAAAGTAAATTCATACACATGGGGAATAAAGAGACCGAGTAAATGCATCGAAAAAGTGTAAAATGATCAGTATAAATTGAGCCCAATGAAGAATAAATTATATTACAGAAGACGGATAGAAAATGTATCGTGCAAGAACTTGAATGTGATAGGAATGTGTACCTTTCGTCTTCAAACAATCTGAAGGAGAACAATAAACACAATGACTGTAGCTGGGAAGTGAAAATAGTGGTTCACACAACATGACCATATGGGAATACGTTATATGAGATCCAGAGAGCAAGAGAGCGTCGAAAAGGCATGTAATGCTAGTAGGGAGTGTATTGTTGGGAAGAGATTTGAATGTTATAACACAGCGTTACATATAGGTATAACATAAAGAAGTTATACGGTTGGGCACCAGCTTGAGGAGAAACCAAGGTAGCTCTCATGAAAACGGAAAATCGTACGACTAAAAAAGAAAGCTGAAGGGACAGTGCGTAAGGATATTGGTGGAAGTGGTGGGGGGCGGGAGGGGGTGAGTGGGTAGTCTCCCGGCTCCCCGCCTCCGGCCGCGTCGCTTGCGCCTCCGCAGATAAAGCGAACGGCCGCCCCAAGACCTGTGATGTATCGACGCCATTTTCCTCCGACCGTCGTCAGGTCGCCTCCTCCACAGCAGCGCTTTCGCCCTGGGCCTCAGCCTCGTCCTCGGCCTCGCCCTCGCCCTTGCCGCGCCAATGACCCCGCCGCCGCTTACGTTGGCCCTCGGCCGCCGCTTCTTTATGTGCCATCTCCACCACCGTTAGAAGTATTTTCTGCACGATCCTCGCCGTACGCTACACGCACTGAACCAAAATCCTTCGCTTTTCGGCTCCCGCGTTTTTCAATTCCCTCGATTCTCGGCGCTCCTGCTTCTCCCCTTCTCTACTCGGCCGCTTGTCAACTTGTCCGCTTCTGACCTCCCCTACGTCTCAACTGTTTCTCTTCTGAATTCTTTATCCTGAAGTCACTCGCTTCTCAATTCCCCAACTTCTCAGCTATTCCGCTTCTCAGCTATTCCGCTTCTCAGCTATTCCGCTTCTCAGCTATTCCGCTTCTCAACTCCCCCGCTTCTCAACTCCCCCGCTTCTCAACTCCCCCGCTTCTCAACTCCCCCGCTTCTCAACTCCCCCGCTTCTCTGCTTTCCCGCTCCTCACCGATCCCGCTTCTCAATTCCCCCACTTTTCAATTCCTCCGCTTCTCAATTCTTCCGCTTCTCAATTGCTCCAGTTCTCACCTACTCCGCATATCCTCTCTTTCGCTTTTCAACTCTACCGCTTCTCTACTACCCGTTTCTCAACTACCCGGCATCTAACCTCCTCTGCATCTCAACTCTCCCGCTTCTTCACTTTTCACCCCCTCTCCTGATTTTGAACTCGAATTTCTTGCTTTATTCCAGCATTTCATATTGTCAACTCAATGCTGACCTGATGACAGCCATACTTGTACGGGTGAATACCACAATACAGTTTGCCTCTCCACTCTTCCACGGTAATGTAAATCTCTATTCATATCCAAGTCTCAATTCTCCCTAAAGGGGATATTGTTTACGTTTCATGTTGCCACCGCACACTCATTTCCTTTGTACTTAATCGAAAATCAATTGGATGAATAAATACGATTACTTAATAGCTTGGGGTCTTTAGTCTAGCGTTGTCTTTGCAGTATTAGAAATAATTCCATTACTTGTACCAATTTTTTTCTGGCTTAAATCAAACATGATAACATTGTTTCAACCTAAATATGAGGGACAGCACACTTGTATTTTTCGCTATTCCTTAAACACAACATCGAATAATATATTTTTTATCCGGTTGCCATTACTTGTAGAAAGCTTATCTTGTTAGACACAGTATGGAATCAATTTATTCATACTTCAACCCACATTGTGTTTTCTTAGAACTTAAAGTTTCATCCTGGTGGTTGGCTGTCTGGTCGTCTCACATATTCCATCATCCTCCGTTGCTAGCGCCCTATTTCTTCTTATTTCATGAGCTGCTCTCCTCGTCTCGTCGTGTAGTCGTTGCCCATGGCCTGGCATCTTCTCCACGGCCCTCGATGATACAGTACGGCGCTGTCGGGAGTTGACTGCGATCCCCTCCAGCCTCGCTACTGGCTCGGGAGGAGCACCGGAGGCCTCCGAACGGGCGCTGTTTGCGCCCACCCACGGCGCGCCGCCGTACCTTGCCACGCCCTTGCCACGCCCTCGCCCCGCTCCCCACGCCGGCCCACTCAACCGCGCTCTTTCCCCGCCCTGCCTCCCACTTGCTGCGTCGACCAGCGACCCCTAGCTCGTTTCGTGTTGGGTTCTCTCACCACACCTCCCTCTCGTTCCGCGCCACCTTCCTTCCTGCTTCCCATTCCTCCGCGTCTCTTTTCTCTGAGACCCTTTTTCTGTGTCACTTTCTCCGCGCTCCCTTCTCGGCGCCTCAATCTCTCCGCGTCCCCTCTCTGTCTTTAATCCCCTCTCTTTGCGACCTTGTCTCTCCGTGTCCCTCTCTTTGTTCCCCTCTCTCTTTCTAAAGTCTCTCTCTACGTCCAGTTCTCTCCGCACCTCGCTGATTGTCCAGCTCACTAAGCCAGTCTCTCTCTCCGCGGCCATCTCTCTGCGCGTCTCACTCCCTCCACGTTCCGTTCCCTCTCTCTCCGGCTTACTCTCTTTATGGTTCACTACAGCTCTCTCTGTACTTATGGTTCGCTGCGGTCTCTCTTTCCGCGATCCGCTCTCCGCATGGCCCGCTCTCTCGACGGCCCTCTCTCTCGACGGCCCTCTCTCTCGACGATGCCCTCTCCCGCCGACCCGCTCTCTCCACGGTTCTTTCTTCATGCCCCGCTCTGTCCACGGCCCTCTATCTCTCTCTATCCGATGCCCTCAGCCGAAGGGCCAGCTCTCTCCACCACCCTCTCTTTCCATGGTCGTTCCCCCCACGTCCCGCTCTCTCACAGCCCTCTCTCTCCACGTCCCGATCTCCTCACGGCCATCTCTCTCCATGGCTTGAATTCTCCACGGTCCACTCTTTCCATGGACCGCTCTCTCTACGGGACACCCTCCCCGCAGTCCATTCTCTCCATGGATCGCTCTCTCCATGGATCGCTCTCTCCTTGAATCGCCCTCTCCATGAATCGCTCTCTCCATGAATCGCTCTCTCCATGGATCGCTCTCTCCATGAATCGCCCTCTCCATGAATCGCTCTCTCCATGAATCGCTCTCTCCATGGATCGCTCTCTCCATGGATCGCTCTATCCATGGATCGCTCTCTCCATGGATCGCCCTCTCCATGAATCGCTCTCTCGATGGATCGCTCTCTCCATGAATCGCTCTCTCCATGAATCGCTCTCTCCATGGATCGCTCTCTCCATGGATCGCTCTCTCCATGGATCGCTCTCTCCTTGAATCGCGCTCTCTCCATGAATCGCTCTCTCCATGAATCGCTCTCTCCATGGATCGCTCTCTCCATGAATCGCCCTCTCCATGAATCGCTCTCTCCATGAATCGCTCTCTCCATGGATCGCTCTCTCCATGGATCGCTCTCTCCATGGATCACTCTCTCCATGGATTGCTCTCTCCATGAATCGCTCTCTCGATGGATCGCTCTCTCCATGAATCGCTCTCTCCTTGAATCGCTCTCTCCATGGATCACTCTCTCCATGGATCGCTCTCTCCATGGATCGCTCTCTCCTTGAATCGCCCTCTCCATGAATCGCTCTCTCCATGAATCGCTCTCTCCATGGATCGCTCTCTCCATGGATCGCTCTCTCCATGGATCGCTCTCTCCATGAATCGCCCTCTCCATGAATCGCTCTCTCCATGAATCGCTCTCTCCATGGATCGCTCTCTCCATGGATCGCTCTCTCCATGGATCGCTCTCTCCTTGAATCGCCCTCTCCATGAATCGCTCTCTCCATGAATCGCTCTCTCCATGGATCGCTCTCTCCATGGATCGCTCTCTCCATGAATCGCTCTCTCCTTGAATCGCCCTCTCCATGAATCGCTCTCTCCATGGATTGCTCTCTCCATGGATCGCTCTTTTCACGCCTCGTTCACTTCACTCCCCGATCTCTTCATGGTCTTCTCCACGGTCCAATCTCCTCACGGTTCACTCTTTCCATGGATCACTCTCTCCATTGACCACTCTCTCCCCGGGCCACCCTTTCCTTTTTCTGCTCTCTCCGTGGATCGCTCTCTCGATGGATCGCTCTCTCCATGAATCGCTCTCTCCTTGAATCGCTCTCTCCATGGATCACTCTCTCCATGGATCGCTCTCTCCATGGATCGCTCTCTCCTTGGATCGCCCTCTCCATGAATCGCTCTCTCCATGGATCGCTCTCTCCATGGATTGCTCTTTTCACGCCTCGTTCACTTCACTCCCCGATCTCTTCATGGTCCTCTCCACGGTCCAATCTCCTCACGATTCACTCTTTCCATGGATCACTCTCTCCATGGACCACTCTCTCCCCGGGCCACCCTTTCCTTTTTCTGCTCTCTCCGTGGATCGCTCTCTCCACTGCTCGTTCTTTCCGCGGGCCGCTTTCTCCAACGCCCTGTCTCTCCGAGACTCGCTGTGTCCTCGCCGCTGTTCAAATTCCGTTGAGTCGTCCCGCTCTCGAATCCTACTTTCTAAAAGCAGCTTCTCAAGGGCCGCTCCTGGAAGTCCTCACCTTTCTCCTCACGCCCGGCACCTCCCACTCCACCTTTCGCCCTCCACCCACTTATCGCATCCGACATTGCGTCGCGTCCCAATGCTCTCCATAAAATATGAATGCTCTGAGAAAGTGAAAAGGGTCGCAAAATTTGAATATGGAAGATGACGTGCAAATGTGTTTTATTCATACGCAAAAGAATCAATGAAATAAGTATTAAGGGAATACAGGTTTTTTGGAAAGTAAAAATAAAAGAACAAGGGAAAGGATATTGAATCGTTCACGGAGGAATTGCGATTAGATATTTTGAAATAACATTTTCTTTCGATAAGAAATGTGGGCGTGTAGATAGAAAGGCGTGGGAACGGTAACAGCAGAACAAGTTTTATCAACTACATAATATTACAGATCAATATTCGGATACTGTAGGACATATCCTTCCCGATAACTTTGAAAGATGAAGTGGAAATAAACACAAGTTCTCTTTAGAAAATTTACTAGGTGATGCAATTTTTGAGACGCTATTTTCTGCGCTTTCCAATATTTCTCAATTTCATCTTAATTTGTACAGTAACTCTCGATAACCTAATATTTGACAAAATTTGTTCAATTCTCTTGGGAATGGCAAACAATTGCATTTAAATATTCACAAGAAATATAAAAGTAATTGTCATAGTTACCAATATAAAAATAGCATAAAGTCGGTAAAAATAACATAAAAATTTTGTCTATTAATATCTTAATGGAAATTATTTCTATTATTATTATTATTAATAATAATAATAATAATAATAATAATAATAATAATAATAATAATAATAATAATAATAATAATAATAATAATAATAATAATAATAATTCAAACAAAAATATGCTTTATTTTCCTGTTCAGCAAATGGCAAAAGTAACGACTTACTTGTATCAATGTTTGTATTAAAACGATCAAACCGATTACATTATTACATTTTTATTTAAAATAAAGATATGTATTGCGGAAAGTTATCACAAGTTAATAGAAACGATAAATCCGAATAAACATAAACTGGAGGACAGCAACAATGGCTGAAAAAAGAGAAGCAAAGGATTGAATAGTAAATTAGAATACAAGGGAATGGTAACATAATTGATAGCGGTGAAAATAGAGAATACATTGGTAAATAAAAACAGTGAATGGACAGGTAAGCGATTTCCGTGAGTGAGAAAGTAAATTAGGAAAATCATGACGAATCAGTAACCAAAGATTAAACAAATACAGTGCTTGAGTGCCAGTGAACAAACAGAAATTAGAATATGTGCGAGAAAGGGGGGAATAGGGAATAGTTTGTGCACTAGGACGAAAGAGAACCATATTGAATGCAATCGTGTGCAGGGAAGAAGACAGATGAAGAGCGCGAAAGGCAAACAAACGGGGCAGACGATCTTTCACTACGGTGAGGGGCGGATGCAGATGATGTTCTGACGCGGGAGTATTCGGGTGTAGAAACGTGTTTACGAATTAGAAATGCTTACAAACGAGTAATTAGAAGGGAAATATTATAATCGCGTGTGTGGAGGAAGCAGGTGCCATTGGTCTGGACCAGATTCAATAAAAATTGTACTTGGAATGGATACTAGACGGCATTCAAGAAGGCAGAGGCTATACGAAAGGAAAGTGACTAAACGGGGGACATTAAATTATCTATTGTAGGAAGATCAGGATTCGTAGTAAATTAAGATTATTTTCTGGATTAGAATTGAAAAATGATAATGCCCATATGCAAGGGGAGGAAAAAAAACAGATTCTGCGTCCAAATCCATTGGTGTTATATTGAAAAGAAAGGTATGTACAAATTGCTCTGGAATGAGAGTACATCACTGGATACCGGGCTCATGACAATGTTTTGGAAAAGTCAGTTCACAATTATAAATTTAACTACATTAATTACCATTGTCATCTATAACGCAAATATATTACACACTAAAATTAAATAATACATCAGTAGATTTCAAATCGACTATTGAGAGTAAAATTATTGAGAGTAAAATTTTGAATTGAAAGTATCTTAATTTAGTAATTGAGGGGTTTAGAGCTGAAGGAATATAGCCGTAAACGTAGTATTGTTAAAATCAACTTCCAAGTTGAGAGGCTGTAAAAACGCTAGGGAAGGCCTTTCCACAGCTAGAATGTCATTACAGATATTGGAATGCCATTTGTTCACGAAATAAAATGGAGTTTTGACTTTAAGCTCCTACGACTTACTCAAAATTTGCCAAAATTTTACTTATATCTCTTGTGCTGTGGACCCTTCAATTGTGGTCACTTAAGAGAGAAATAATTGCAATAACGTCTTGGGTTCAGGTTAGGAGGTTTAACAGACAATGATTCTTGCCTGTTTAAGGAGTTGTCCGCCTATAAGCAACAATTCTTAACTTACAGATACTAATTTATTTCACATTATTGTTATACCCAACGAATTTTGGAATGATCTTAATAAAACACAGCACGACACCAAAACAAGGAATTCGCCATTAAAGCATATTTCTGCAAAAATATACATATAAGGAAGAATTTAAAAATAAAATAAACATATAATAATAATGAGTTGTAAGAAAAATAAATATAATTAAAATCTCCATTGTTTGATAGAACACATCTGGCAAACGTATTTTCGTTTGAAGCCACTATTCCACGACCCGCGCCACTTCAGCTTGCTCGTGTACATCCCTTTCTGTATTTGGAGGGGAAATCAGAATGGAGTCAGGGGAAGTTGCCGGAGCTTGCACGAGCGCTGGTATTGCAAGGAGAGCAAGTAGCTCGTGCGGGATCGGTTACACAGTACTGGCCTAAGGTTCCATTTCCAGCTCCTACATCTTAGCAAGGGACGTAGCACCAAAAAATATAATGCAGTATTATCTCCTTCAAAACTAAAACTACTACCCGTGTAAATAACTTTTGTTATGTTATATTTCTAAAGCAGGTCAGGATTGGAGCGAGTTGCAATGCCGGGAAGTGAGGTTAGCGTGTTCACCATCGACGAAACGAAGAACCGAGCAGGGCCCGACAAGCCTCTTATTAGACGAAGAAGAGGGATGCAAAGGGCAAGGCTAAGAAGAAGACGTGTGCCTAGGGTTTCATTTTCGGCTCCTGCACGTCAAGGGCGCGGCTGGTGCAGCGGCGGCGGCATCGCCCCGGCTTCTCTCGCACTCCTTCGCCAACACCGCCTTCTTCCCCGCCTCAGCCTCCGCCTTCTCCGCCGCCCTCGCCACCGCTTCCGCCACGTCCTTCGCCACCGCCTTCACCGCTCCCCTCGCTACCGCCTTCGCCACCACCTCCGCCTCCGCCACGGCTTCCGCCACCTACCACCGCCACCGCCTCAGCCTCCACCACAGCCACCGCCTTCATCGCCGCCTTCGCCGCCGCCTCTGTCACTACCTCGGCCACTGCCTCAGTCTCCGCCTCAGCCTCCGCCTCCGCCACCGCTTCCGCCATCGCCTCACCACCGCCTCCGCCACGACCTTCGCCGCCTTCTTTGCCGCCGCCACCGCCTTCGTCGCCGCCTTCACCGCCACCGCCGCGCCGGCAGAATATTGGATTCTGCCATCAGCATTTTAATACGGCCCCAATTATGGGAGGAATCTGGCCGGGGGCGCATTCCGGGCGTCGGGGCGCGTCTGCGCGCGGGTGGGCGGGTGGGCGGTGGGCGGTGGGCGGGGCCGTGAGAGAGTGCACCGCCGAGGGCACCGCCCCGCCCACCACGCCCTCATCCGCGCCCACCGACTTTGCTGGCGCTGCCGTCACGTCCCGCTTCGTCGCATGCGCTGCCACGCCTTCGCTGCGCGAGGGGGGGGGGGAAGTTCGTCTCAAAGCAGCATCTGCATCCCCTGTTCCCATCATGGCGACAGTAGCAAAGTCATCATATCGTCAAAACAATAATAATAGTAATGATATTTATAATATTAATAGTAGTAATAATATCGTTATCTAATAAATAAAAATATATATTTGTTTGTTCGTATTTTATGCGCTGCCGTACTGTTCATCCGTTTCCGATAAAGCTTCGTCAATGTATTGCTTGCACTTTCGCCAAGAATATAGAGATAATACAATAACATTGTGCGTATGTTTGTTGCACATAGACGCGCGTTGATGATGGTTTTATGAGTTTATGCTGACTCAGCGCCCCGGAACAAAAGTTCTACGCAACTCGCTGCACCCCCAAGAATTAACCGTGTTTTTGCTACATATTTGGCCCCCTGCGAATGGGATACTTCGGCTGGAACTATTACTTGAACGTTATCTCGGACAAGGAAATCAAATTTTACTGAGAGAATGGCATAGCGAATGCATATCCAAACTTGAGGGAGAACGTTTTAACAATAGGATACTTGACAACCATGTTGAAATCAGGACATAGAACTAAATCATACTCACGAGGAAGCCTTTCATCTATTAAACTTTTTGCAGAGTGTAGCGTAAAACGTAATTAACAATGTAATAGGTCTGAAGTGTAATACATTGCAATAGCGAAGCAATGTCGGGTCCTCTAGTAATATATATTTTGCACGAAGTGTTGTAAAGGTATCGACGGTCAGTAGATCTCCTTGTAAAACAGCTTGTGTGGTTGCATGGAGGAGAGACACATCTGTTTTACTTGGATAATCTTAAATTGTATGCTAAAAGTAAAGCAAATCTCTTTCAAATGCTGTAAGTGGGAAATTAATTTATCAACGACATTTGCTTGAAATGTTATCTTGACAAATGTGAAAAAAAGAGAGGCAAAGTGATAATGAGAGATTATTCAAGATGATGTTTCTACTGTGGTTCAAGGTTTGGAGCTAGATTGATCTGAAAAAAGATAGCGTCATGCTAATTAGCATACCTCGTAACTCCACATTGGACAGTTTTGCAATAGAAGGAATGAACATAGCCGGTTATCAGAATTTTAGTTTCCGTTATCTATAAACTCATAAATACTGAGGAATTCAACGATTTAAGATGCTCGATTTATTATTTATTTTTATTCATTACTCTTCTTTCATAATTATATTTTATCATGAAATAAACAGGAAATAGAGGAGGGAATATGGAGTTACGAGGTTGTCTAATTAGCATGACGATAGGCGTTGCACAATTCGACAACTCCTCCAAAGACATGGTGTACGAGGTAATTCGAAAATAGAATTACTGAACAGTGAAACCCGTTGTGTAGAGTGCTCTGAACTTGAGGAATGCAATTTACACAATAGATAACTTCATAGTTCCTTTAGCCGAGTATATCTTGAAGATCTGGTAGATTGATTTGAGCAAAACAGTAAGGGTAGGAAAGCAGGTCAGTCACGAAGATGACCCACTAATTAGGCAGGTAATTAAATCTGAATACAATAGTGACAATAGAGGCTTTGCAATTCCAGCATGAAACATTGTGAAGAAAACTACGTAAGATACGTATAATAACACAAGACACTGAACTATTGATGCTACTTCATACGAAACATGAGACACACAAGTGTTAAAGAGTTCATGGAGAGTCAAACCGCTACACGCACAATTACTAAACAACGGAAAAGATAGATCAACAAATACCATTAATTTAATTGGTTTGAGAGGGTACGTGAGAAGTCAGAATTAAAGTCAGTAGTGATGCCTGCCCAAGATAAGGCATTAACTACACGACATAAATCGGTTCTTAAATGTTCCTAGGATGATGTATCATAAGTTTTGTAGATGCACACAGTCCCTAGATTCATTCCTTACAAGTTTAATATCCTTTCCAATTGTAACATACAGTTTTTACTGCTTCGTGACCATAAATAAAATAATAGACCTGGTAATATATGAGGGTAAACATTCTCACACTCCTTACGGCCATTCTATTTACCTTTCTGGCCCTCATTTTAAAGTTTTTGCTCCATTTTCATTAAAGATTTCCTTAATTGATGGTGCAACTATTGAGATAGATCTTTGTTTTGTTTCTGAGCACAAAATGTTCTTTCTACCCCTCCCAATTGTAACGTGGTTTTTACTGCTTCGTGACCACAAATAAAACAATAGACCTGGTAATATGTGAGATTAAACATTCTCACACTCCTAAGTAATTCTTAAAAACAGAAATGCTTACGCCTGTACAATTAAATTGCAAATAATATAATATAGTAAATCTTAATTTTAAATGTATTTCGAGATTCTACGTATTTCTGACCACTCATGTAACGGAGATGAAACTCAAAGTTTCTGTGAAAATGAAAATGAGCCAATTATTTCGGCACACTTTTTGCATCATTCATATCTCATCCACTTTTAGTCATAGTAGTTGAGTCAGAGTAACGAAAGAGATAAAAACTAAATATAAAAAGTGACCGTTGAACTCGTTAAATTGAACTTTAATCTTTGCGAATCTCTTAGAAAAAAGAGTTTACAAAAATTGGTCTAGTCTCTAGTCTATTTAGGTAAGAAAATAATTCAATACGCCAAACAAATGGAATTATAGGACGATGGAGATTACAAATTAATCACGATATATAAGTCCCATTTAAAATATTAGAACAAATTAGAGCATTAGTACAGAAATAGTACAGAAATATAATATAACTTTGTTAATATGTTTACAATTTTTGGACGGCCTTCAAAGAAACAAGGAGAAGCAAAGGCAAAATTTTAGATTCCAGAAAGTATTATTTTCAATGAAAAATGTATTCTTGTCTCTGATAAATATGGATTTACAATAACACAATATATCTTGTCTTGAGAACACAAAAAACGTAGCCTACTCATTTATCTGAATATTCACAAACAGAAAATCGAAGTGAGTTACTAGCCTTGGTTTGAAATTAGTTGACTCAATTATCAAAAATAATATTTTTTATCTAATTCTTTAGATGTTGGAAGATTGGGAAGTATCAGTAACTCTCACAATATTCTTTTTATATTTTTTTGTTTTATTTATTTGCCATTATGTCTCTTATGCTTACGGATTGACCAGCTGTAGGAATCGATCATCGACTTGAAAGGAGATTGACGAAGGGTTGAAAGTTTCCTTGTGCTACGTTACAGCACGCACGTATTGATTTTGAAATTTAACCCTCCGTTAGTCGACCCCTCGCAGATGGACGCCGTTGTTCAACGGTGAGTTGTCTCATGATCGCTATGGAAATTGATATTTTTTCCCAAGGTTTTTGTTGTAACATAGTTATCTACGATAACATTTCCATATGATATTTATTCTTTTAAAATTAATACAAAATTATTACAATGGAAATTAATAAAACATCTTAAGTATGCTGAATGTTGTCTGATTACTTTTTTAAGTTCTCAAAAGTTATTTAAATATTTTTCTTTAAGACGACTACAAATAATAACAGCATATTTTTGAACTCAAATAAGCTATATTTATTTATTTATTTCACGACTTTCTTATTAAAAAATACACATTTAATTCTTTAACTTTGTGTTGGTTGTGATGGGTTTATCTCGCTTTTTAAAATAAAAGAAAAAAATCAAAATCTAATGAAATTATAAAAAAATAGCATATATTTCTCGCGCTTCTGATACAACTTCGAGAAACGCGGGAGACGGAAATCACTTGTTTTCTTCGCCTATGGTTTAATTCAGTCGACCGACCCCGTTGGGAACTCCTGCTCTAGATTCTTGGCTGTGTGAAAGACATGGCACATTCTAGGCACAGTTGTTCATGTCCTGCCGCCATACTACAACCTTCCTAAGAACAAAACGCCCTGATTGGGACGCTGTCTCTCCCGGACAGCTAAAATCCATTGACTCCGGCCGCGGAAGCCTGTAATTTTAATTTGCTCTCCGTCCTTATTTGTGAAGCGTGGTTTTCAGCAGTCTCAACTTTTCTGGCTGTAGCTTATCATCATCTTCTCAAATATTCATTTCAGTTTGTCCAAAGTTTCTCTCAGTGATGCATTTTATTTTTGGTGTTATATCATATAAGTTAGTAGCTGACCCGGCGAACTCTGTTCCGCCTTAACAGCCGGTCCCATCTTTTTCTCGCCTTGCACTCACTGTGAGAAACTGTGCTATCCTTGTTGCACTGCGTACGTGCAAAAACGTGCGTTCTCACTCAGGAACGCTGTCGAACGGGATAAACAGTATCCTATGTCCGTCTCCTGGCTCTAAGCTTCCTGCTCACCAAATCGGTACAGCCGTTCTTGAGTTATAAATAGTGTAACTAACACGACTATATATAGATATAACGGCGAACGAATGGCGGCTATCATTATCGCCTTCTGTTATCAGTGCGGCGTTACAACAATGGGTTACAACAGGCAACAATGACCGCTAACATGCGAAATCACGCGAAAACGTGCGAAAACGTGCGAAAACGTGCAATAACGTGCGTTCTCACACAGGAACGCTGTCGAACGGGATAAACAGTATCCTATGACCGTCTCCTGGCTCTAAGCTTCCTGCTCACCAATTTTCAGCCAAATCGGTACAGTCGTTCTTGAGTTATAAATAGTGTAACTAACACGACTTTATTTTATATATATAGATATAGATTATAAGCTTCGTGTTGCAAATGAATGTAGTGGCCCACGCGTGTTTATATAGTATATAGATTTCTCCGTACATTACCCTAACCGAAAAGCGATCTGCTACAGTCCTTTCGGCGGTGCAACGGCCGACTTCGCCGTGCCGTAGCAGACTTTCTTTCTTCGCCGCGTCGCGTCGCCCGCCCCCAAGCCGACACCTCTTTCCTCCTCCTCCTCCTCCTCGGTAGAGAATTCTCAGCGTCCAGAGGCCTCGCGCTCTGGGGGCCTTTGAGGCTCGACTGACGCTATCGTGCCGCTGTTGCGAGGAGTCTGTGCGGTGGGATGAAGATGCTTTTCCGTGAGCACAACTTTTATGTCGGAGTGTTTGAGTACGAAAAGAAAGACGGAAATTTTGCAGGAGAGAAAAAAATTCTGGCGAAATACAAAGGAGGAAAAGAGAGTTATAACGAAGGGAAAGGCAGGGGTGTCCCGGGTTTGGGTCTGTTCGTGGGATTCGAAATTGAGGACTTGGAATTCGGGTTCTGAAAGATCCTCTCGAGTTTCTTTTGGATGTTTTTATTCCGCTCGGTCTCTTCTCTTAAAAAAGACAATCGTTTGATGTCGTTGATATTCTGTTATGTTGTTTCAGGGGGAAATGATATTCCTTGCGAGCTGAATGGGAAACTCGTGTATTCATGGTTTTGTAACACAATGTAAATGCTGGATTCGGAGTTAAAGACATCAAAGGCGACAATCACAAAATACTGATTTGGCTAATTTCCAAGAAGGTTAAAATCACGAGGATGACAAAACCTCAACATTTATATTTTTGTTGGTTTAACTTAAAATGCAGATGTCATCGTACATCACTGCACCCTGTTCTGGAGAAGAATGTTCCTTGAACAATTTTATAATATATTTTTGTATTAAATAGGGGTGATGAATTATCCTTATAATATTAATATTTATATTTTCTAGTATCAACTTAATATGCATACATTTGGACTAAATTTGCAACGGTAAAACATAAAAAAGGAGCAGAGGTTCAAGGTTTCGAATCTAAAATATTTATTATGTTTCGTGAGATTTGATTATATATCCTCTAAAACAGTGTCTGAATATAGAAAACCTTGCACAGTCTGAACACAGTTGAGAATAGCTGAGTAGAATTGCCTTAAGACATATTGAATACATTTGAAGGGATAGTTACAAGGTCTGAACTAAAAAATTCATTTTTCAAAAATCAAATATACACTTTTTTGCACATCTGATTGCATTTGTTTCTAATTTTAAGAAAAAAATTATACAGTTCCGTATGTAATATAAAACATAGTATAAGGGTATATAGAACAATAGCAAAATACCCGGCGTTGCCCAAACTTTCTTCATATCCAATCCGTGTGAAAGAGGAAATATTTCAGTTTTTATATAAACCATGATGTTTAAGATTATTAATGTAATTGGTTAACATTAAAAAAACACTAACTTCCTTTCACATTATTTTACATTACATTGATATTACATTTAAAACTTTTATCCTACGATCTGCTATTGGTCTCTGACAAAGCTCTTAGATACCACTTTTGTCGCATTGTTACTATCCGCCGGCGGAATATACTATATGCTCTTAGCGGTAGGCAAAATAATGATCTTGGTGCGTCAACGAACAGATTATTTGAATTATTTATTTTCCGCATTTCTGTTGTATTAGTATTTAACAAACTTTGCAAGGACACTGCGACAATCCTGAAGAAGACCTTGCAAACATTTGTGTCTATTCTTACACTACTTTTTGTAGTATCGACGTCTGTTACATGTCATTGAATTCACTTTTATTTATATAGATTATTGCACAATACGTAATATAGTATATTATATGTTATAGTACGAGTACTAGATTACCTGGTTTAATTGTCCACTTTTCGGATATTTTTCATTACTCTACTGCGAAAGAGAATATATGTACCCCTTTTTTTCTCTCTCAGATTTTCTGAAACCAATTTCATGCTGCTACCTGCTGCGGTGAGCTGGACAATGCTTGTGAATTTATGATGGCGTCAATCGCGTATAATATTTAGTTCTTTACACGCAAATCTTGCAATATTTGTAATTTAATATTAAAATATTAATTTAAATACTTTTTAATAGACATTACTCTAAAGTTCAATAAAAAAATTGTATTAACAATAAAAATTATCTTCCGAAAATTTTCTTTAATTATGAAAATTTTGGACAATTTTGGTACAATTATAAATGATTTTTTATGATTTATATTGAATGGCAATGAACACAATTCGGTTAATAAGATTTAGCAATATTGCTTTACATGAGTTTGCGAATTTGTTACTGGCAGTGTAAGAACACCTTTTTGTATGTATGCTTACATTTTTCATAACAATTATTTGTTCCATGCTGATGTTTTTTGCAAATGTAAACGTTGTAGTTTTATTTCCTCTTTTTTCTGTGACATATTTATTTTGAATATATTCACGATTCGGAATGAAAAAAAGAGTTAGTAGGATAGCGTGCGAGGCCTGTACCATTCTGGAACTCTACTACTTTCCGTAGCCATACAAATTTGTAGTCTTTTCCCGTGGTTATATGGGGGTGGAGAGATAAACTAGAGTGAATTCAAGGAGTGAATATTGAGATAAGAATTGTAGGAGGTAGGCTTTGTACAGATATTTGGGCTCGCCATAAAATGTTTTACATTTTGTAACAAATGACTTATTAAATAAAACAAATACTTCAAGACCTAAAAATCATATGAAAGCTATTTTTGATTGACGTAGTAAACTTGTATATTTTTTGTTTATTCATTGAAATTAGTGTTTTATATTTATTCAAGTGTGTTTGGAATTGTTGGGATCATGACTACTGTCGCAGTTATAGAAAGTTGTTTAGAAAATGCTTTTGATGGTTTGAACTCGAAAAGTTACATTTTTGAAGGTGTAAAACAAATCAAAATGCTAGAGATTCACAGTTTATGTTAAAACATTTTTATTTACAAAAAAACATGAGCTTCAATACAAAAATACGCATATTTGATATAGGCCTCTTAAACCAATTCTGATAAGGGAAAATTTATTATTTAGTTACATTTAAAATCAAAGTTGATCAGGATATTAGTGATGCACGATATGATGCAATGAAAAAATATCCACTAGTGTTACGTAAGTAAAATGTTACTTTCGCGTCATTTGAGGTTGAGAGTGTACAATTGATGTTCTGAATCATAGGATTTACACTATGTGTAGTTAAATGGGAATGAAATATCTATGAAAGTTCTAAAGTGCAAAAAATGTGGTACAAAGACATTTGAAAGTGCGATTATAATTCTTTCGATACTAGCTCTATTTAAGATATTATTGCTCACCGTCAAGAAAAAAATCTTTAATTTACGAGAACTTATATGAACTTCCGTGAAACAGGCTATGATGGCTCAAAGACAGAATTACCGTTGACTTCTCAATTCGGTACTCGACACCATGACCTCGACCTACGAGTTCATAGCTACTCGTAGATTCAATTTCACCATCAGAATGTGAATTAGTACGCCTATCTGCTCTAATGTAGCAGCGTAGCTGATATCTTCTCCTATCAATAACACGTGAATGGGGAAACAGTATCCTAACAAACGGGCCAAGGACCACGCGCGATTGTTCCTTATTTATCTTTTCTCCCATACACACACACTTGTTTATATTTGCTAAACTATCACACATGTGGAGAGGTATACGGGAGCTTAGAGCTCGTGTAGTCTTGGGTGATGCCCCACTGAAAGGAGGTACCTGAAGTAGAAAACCCGCATGCCGACATAGAAGCTGGCGCGGGATCTTACGTTCTAGAGAAGTAGGAATACCACCACCTCCTGGACTTCAAACTTCGCGAGATTTACGAAACCAATGACTATAGCAGTTGCTGTAGTTATTAGATTAGATTAGATTTATTACTAATTCTGCAAATAAGTTCCAGAAATTGGTGGCAGAATACACTAACTAAACATTACAGAACTTAACAACTATACAAAATTTTACAAATTTTACACTCTTTACAAATTAACATAAACATTTCACCGTGCAAGCTTCCATAGCACTCCACTCCACTTCACTTCACTTCACTTCACTTCACTTCACTTCACTCCACTTCACTTCACATCACTTCATTTCATTCTACTTCACCTCGCTTCGTCTCACTTCACCATACTGCCAATCACTTTTGCCAGTCACGTTTTAATGTGATTCTGACACACTCTTTTCCCTCAACTTCACATCACTGCACTACACGCCACTGCACATAATATTAATAATAATAATAATAGTAATAATAATAATAGTAATAATAATAATAATAATAGTAATAATAATAATAATAATAATAATTATAATAATGTTATAATAATAATAGTTATAATATAACATACTTTACATAGGAGATAATAAGACACATATAAACATCTAGGAATTTAATTTATTTTTAAATTTGCTGACATAAATATAGCGAATGCGCCCGGCCTCAATCCATTGCGCAAACATCTGCGCATCATTAGATGCGAACAAGGTCGTCTTCTACACAGCCACTTCTTCGCCATGGTCGTCAAGAAACGCAAATCGGGAGTTGGGTGGTCGGGAGTAAGGTGATCAGTTTATTGTTTGATTGATTAGTGATTCCAGGCGCGTCAACTCCTGAGGTCATTTAGTGCCGTAAGTGTAGTTTGTGTTTTTTTACTTGACAGGTAGTGGTAATTTTTCCTCGATGGATGTTGATATTAGGCGTCGATCTACCTGACGGCTAGCGGGGGTTTTTCCAACCAGGTATCCCGCATCAGCGGAGCACCACCCCACCAAGGACTAGCTCTAAGTTCCCGACCGATTTTCCGGCATATATGGCAGTGTAGTGCATGTAAGTCTAAGCGTGTGTAAGTAAGGGGCAAGGATGAGGCAAGGAAGGGGAAGGAAAGATCTCGTGCGGTCATTGGTCCGTTTGTTAGGGTACTGCATTCGCCTGATATTGATCGAAGAAACCATAGAAAACTACCGATCAGAGCAGCCGGCCTCTAGAATTCTCCTTCAGTCAGCGACCGAATTCGACCTAGCTCTGAAACTAGTGTCGAAAATCCTGCCACCGTCGGGAATCGAATCTACGACCTCTCGGTCAGAGGCACTGCAAGTAGGGTGGTCGGGAGCTGGGCGGTCGGGAGCTGGGCGGTCGGGAGCTGGGCGGTCGGGAGCTGGTCGGTCGGGAGCTGGGCGGTCGGGAGCTGGGCGGTCGGGAGCTGGTCGGTCGGGAGCTGGGCGGTCGGGAGCTGGGCGGTCGGGAGCTGGGCGGTCGGGAGCTGGGCGGTCGGGAGCTGGGCGGTCGGTGGTGGCCGGGCAGTCGCCAGCGCCTGCGGAGCCGGGAACAACAGCGCCGGGTGAATGCAGTACTTAAGATGATTTTTCTCCGCGACGTCGAGGGAAAATACCGCGTCAGAAGCTTTCACTTTATTTAACGAAGAAAAAGGAGAGTAATTTACGAACCTTCCGGGGTCGAGGGGCACCGCACCGCGGGCGGGTGGCGGCCAGGGGGACGGGAGCACGAGAGAGAAGGAGAGAGGAAGCGGCGGGAATGAAGAGGGAACCAGAGAGAAAAAGGAATGGTGGAGTGTGATGTAAAAATGAGAGAACTAAAGCAGTGGAGAGCGAAGGAAGATGAATGAAGTCGGAAGAATGTAGAAGGTGAGGAGATAAAAAAGCAAGAAAAATATAAGTAATGATGCCTGTGAAGGCGCTTAGGAAAAATGGGAAAGAACCGAAGAATGGAAGGAATGGAAAGGAAGAAAGGAAGGAAAGGGAGGGAAGAGAAGGGAAACAAAAGTGACGAAATAGGAGGAAGAAAAAAGGGAAGAGAAGCAAAGGGAAAGAAACCTAGGAAGTAATGAAGGAAGTTAAGAAAGAAACGAGAAAATGAATGATAGAGAATAAGATGGAGGAAAGACAAAAGGCAGGGAGAACCCACCACTCTTTCCGTCCCCACAGCCTCCTCATCGTTCACGCCGTCCATTCTTTGTCCACGCTGTATTCCCGCCACCCTCCTTGCTGTCCCCTTCGACGTCCTCCTCTATGATCAACTACAGGCGAATGCAGGAACAATACCGTAACAAACGGCCACTGACATCGCTCGATCTTTCTTTTTTCTACCTTGTCCTCTACTCACCCTTTACTCACACACTTGCATGCACTACACTACCACATTTGCGGAAGCCCAATCGGGTGCTACCAGCTTGTCCCAGCTGGGGGCTGCACTGCTGGTGGGAGATACCTGGTTGAGGAAAATCCCCACAAGCTCACGTAGGTCGGCGCCGGATTTCTTTACATCCAGTGAGAGGAAATCACTACGAACTTCCCAGATAAAACATTCGCAACACTTACGGGACTAATGACTTTCGCAATCGGAATCACAAATCAATCAATTGCTAGATGATGCAATTTGTGAGATGCTATTTTCTGCTTTTCCAACATTTCTTAATATCACTATCCTTGATCCAGTAACTCCTTATAACATAAACGCGACACATGTCGGAAGACCAATCGAGAGCTTAGACCTTGTTCTGGGCTGTGGAGGAGCTCCTCTGTCGGGAGATACCTGTTTGAGGGAAGTCTCGAAAATACAGGGGTAGATCGGCACCGGATCTCGCCATCCAGCGGGGGAAATCACTGCTACCTTCCACAATAAAAAGCATGCACCACAGCTACGGGACTAATGATCTCAGCATATGATACCCGGAATCACCAATCAATCACTCAATCAATCGACGCCTTCTTCACCGGCCTTGCGACGTTTTCCCTTTCATATCCGGCGAATTCTAGTGCCCGGATGCTCTGATCGGTAGTTTTCCGTTGTTTCTGCTTTCAACACCAGGCGAATGTCGGAGCAGTACCCTAACAAATGGGCCACGGACCAGGCGCGATCTTTCTTTCCTCTTTCTTGTTTTATCTTTACCCCTTACTTAAGCACATTTACACTACATGTACTACACGTACCGGGAGGCCGGTCCGGAGCTCGGAGATTGTCCCAGCTGGGGCGGTGCCCTGTTGGCGGTCGAGAAAAATTCTCCCAAAGCTGACATATAGGTCGGCGCCGGATCTTGCCAGCCAACGGGGAAGATCACCGCCACTTCTTACTTTATAAAAGATCTACACTTACGGAACTAATCATCTAAGCAGTTGACGCGTCGGAACTCAGTACTCAATCGACGCGTTCGCAGAAGCTGACCTTCCGTCGTCATCCCTTTCGAACCAGCCCTTCGCTCCCGACGCCACCGCCCGCATCACTTTCTCCACCCCGACTCTTTGCCCTCGCCACCGCATACCCACCCTCCGCGGCCATCACCCCTTCCCCCTTCCCCTGTCCCCACCACGCCGTAGAGAACCGCTTGGCACGCTCCGCCGCCGGCGGATGTATATAACCCCACAGGGCACGCGCGGCCCACATTTTTAACATGCACCTTCCAGGTAGTAGATCTCCATTCTGGCACAATATGTGCTGCTCCTGTATCACGTGCCTCGCAACCGATGTTGCCTCTGGTTATGGAAACGACAAATCGTCCGCCCATTTGCGCCTCGCGCGCCGTGAGTTAGTGGCGCCTGGCGGAGCGGGCCCGCTGGCTGAGGAAGGATGTGCGTCGTGAGGACCGCTCCTCAGTTCTTAGAAGGCGGTGGATTGCCGCGGAAATCGGGGGCTAATGGAGAAAGATGGAGGCGTGCTGGGAATATTTGCGAGGAAGTTGTCGTCTCTTGAGGGAAGTACTGCGAGGGTTAGTGATGACGCCGCGTTTTTAGGTGTTGTGCTTCAACGTTTTAGAAACAATATATTTAAAAATTATTCTATATATTATTCTGAGGAAGAACTTTGTACATTAAAATTATTCTATTTAAAAATGTATTTGGCTATATACTTGTATAGTTACACTGTAGTGAGGTTTCCGAATATATTAAAGAAAATAACTTTCTTCTCATATCAACATATTAGTTATTTTTTAACAATGACGCTTCGCAATCTGTCTGACTAATCAGATACATAGTGCAATTAACTTAAAATATGCATCTAATTAAATCATTCTTTAAAATAAGATAATTTAAACAAGGTACAATTACGAACAAATGTCAAAACGAAAAGTAGTTTTAACTTAATAAATTATTACACAAAAAAAATACTAATTGATATATAAATAAGTTCACGAAAAATTAATCTCTCAAAAATATAATCAACATTTTTCCTCACAAAACAGTCGAACAATTTACTCAGACGTGTAATTTTAATAAAAAGAACGAAAGAAAGAAGAATAAGAAGAATTTTAATAATAAATTATAACAATTATAGGTCAATTAATAGAATTAAATAGATAGCTATTTTAAAGGATGCAAAATTCACAAACAATAAAATTCTAAAACTCACTCGGAGGCAACCAGCGATTTTTACAATATCTTGAATGGCATGAAATTATTTTTAACGCGATTTTTTATTCCATTTACTATTATAAACAGTAATAAAGAGATTAGACTCAAGATATTATTGAATGCATTTCCATATTTTTGACGATCAGCTTTTCTACTCGTATTTGGTCGTGTTTGATACAATTTATTATTTATAACAAACGATTTTGATATCTCCTAGGATCAGGCACGCGTTTTCCTACAATTAATTGCTGATCATAATATATTTGTACTGCTACCAAACTGTGCGTATCAATTTATTTAATTGTATCCATCAAACTCTTATAACTGCAAAATTGTCACATCGAAGTATTGTTCAACGACTGTAATGGAATTAGTCAACTACATTACCTGATACAACTGATATACTAAATGACATTCAATCCAATATGTAATTTGTTAGACAATCTCAAGGAAAAAGAGTTATTAATACAAGTACAAACGAAGAAACATTAATTCATTATCATTCTAAAAACACTCAAGTTCCCAATACAGTCATTGATTTAGTCAATTGAATGCCTTTTCCTCCCAATTTCTACTTATTTCAAAACAAATAAGAGTGTATCTCGTTTGAATGTATATTTTATTTCAATATATTTAAATTCCTTTTCCTTGATTCAAGGTGATCCTCTGGGGTTAGTCACTTCTTTTTATGAATTTATGTGCATATGGAATTTCCCTGCAATCTGCTATTTATACATTCTGCACCAGGCGGGGCTCGGCGCAGAGGACGGGCAAATAAGGAGACTTTGTGTAGAAAGCAGAAGAGCGAAAGGACGAGGGATACGGCAGGCGAGAGGGCAGGCGAGAGAGCGGGCGAGAGAGTGGGCGAGGGAGCGGGCGAGAGAGCGGGCGAGAGAGCGGGCGAGAGAGCGGGCGAGGGAGCGGGTGAGAGAGAGAGCGGGTGAGAGAGAGAGCGGGTGAGAGAGAGCGGGTGAGAGAGAGCGGGTGAGAGAGAGCGGGTGAGAGAGAGCGGGTGAGAGAGAGCGGGTGAGAGAGAGCGGGTGAGAGAGAGTGGGTGAGAGAGAGCGGGCGAGGGAGAGAGCACGCAAGAGAGCGGGCGAGAAAGAGAGTAGGGGAGAAAGAGAGCGGCGAGAAAGACTGGGCGAGACAGAGCGGGCGATACAGAGCGGACGAGAGAGGTCGGGCAAGAGAGAGCAGGCGAGAGTGCGGGCGAGGGAGAGCGGGCAGTAGGGGGGTGCAAGGGAACAGTATCGCGGGGCCTTCGAGCAGCGAATGCAGGGGAGGGGACGCCGAGCGAGGGCGCGCGGGGAGCGGGCTACCAGCGCGGCTTTTTGCGCCCCGCCTCCGCCTTCGCCGTGGGGGTTAGAGGGGGCGTGCCAGGGCGCGGCGCGTGGGCGGATCAATCGCGGGGGCGCGGGCGGGCCAAGGGGCTGCCGGGCGCTACGCGACTGGAAGCGACTCCGCGCCGGTCGCCCCACGCGCCGCTCGGCCTCGCGCGAGATACGGCGCCCCGCCCACCCACCGCCCCCCCCTGCACCGCGCCGGCCGATCGCCCCTGCCGCTTCGATGGAGGGGGCGAGCGTGCGAACGCCGAAAAAACACAAGGCAGTCGTGCCGATAGGGAACTGATTGGCGGATTGGGGCGGGCGGGGGTTGGTCGGGAAGGAGATGATACGGGTAAGACTTGTTTGGGAAGAAGGGAGGGGCTATGGAAGGAGGATAGAGAGGCGCTGAAGATACGTAGAGGACAAAGACAAGATATCTAGTGTGCGGGCGAGTGATGGGAGTGATGTTGGTCCACGATATGGCTGTAAACGTAAGAAATATTGGCAATTACACAAAGGGAATTAGTGATTACAACGTGATTGGCACCAAATAACTGTCTAATACCAGCCAAGTTATCGGGTATGTTATCAGTTAGCCAATCTGGAACAAACTAAAAGTTTTTGACGACTTTTACCACAAAGATAATAGAATGGCAAATATTTTCTTTGCTGATTATCTCCTTATACATGCGTCTATTTTTATTTATTCTGTATATTGTATTACATAACATTAGAAAAAAAGGGAGTATAGGAAGACTTGCTGCAGAATCACTATTATATATTAACCTTTGTCAATATAAAATACTTCTTGCAAGAATCATGAGCTTCAACTGATCCACATTCTTCGCCATACTCCTCATATTCTTCAACCTGGGAGCTCTCTCTTTCAACAATAATTACAAAACCGAAATTTTCTTCCAATTGTTGGAGAACAATTGGAGTTTTTAAAACACAAATTTAACGGAATCGATTGTATAAGTTATATACAGAAGATATCGGATACACCATAATATAATATTTTTAGGATAAATTTTCTAATTTAAAAATTTTTAGACAATCTCTTCCTAAATCTTCCTCCTCAGCACTCTTCTCACAGACAAAAGGTGTTAATGGCTTTGCCTGCAAACTCTCTGCAACCAAGCATCGGAGAGTTTCTCACAACGTTTTTATACTTAAATACTAATAGATATGTAGTAGTACTGTTGACAAATATTCTGATGTGGATTTAGAGACCTGAAGAATAATTCAATCATTAATTTTGTATGTTACATTTACAAAATATCTAACATTACGTTAATAAATATGCTAAGTATATGAAGCTTTATGAATAATGTAAGCTTTTAATGAATTTGTTTCTTTGTCTCGTATATATTTCATTCATTTAACTTTTTTTCATGAACAACATTTACTTAAATATCAATAATAATAATACTTTATAAAAACTTATTTGTACTTTTATCCCGTATTTTAGTTTCTCCTTGCAACTGAAGTTGGACACGCACCCTGTTCTCGAAATACAGCTTAAAATTTTTGTGATATATCATTATTATGAAAGACATTTTATGTTATTTCATTTTAATATTTTATTGTGTAAAAATCCCCTGATTATCTAAAATGTTAAAATTGGAAACATTATAGGAGTTATACAAAACAATCATAATTGAAAGTCGGAACAATACAATCTTGTTTTTTGTGACTCCCACTTGTTTCATCCGTTTGTGCTCTTTCTCGCTTAATCGCCGAAAGAAACAAAATTCTGTACTAGTTATAAAAGATAAGCAACTACATATTATTTTCTGAAGAAATCACATACACCGTATAATCTTAAGCACTGCAGTTCTTCGACATGACTTAACCTCGTGCGTTTCTTTAGTGAATTGAGAAAAGAAAGAAACCTTTTATTCAAACTCTCCAACAATTGGAATAGCTATTTCAATGTCATATTTAGCTGAATGGAATAATTATTGCTTACTAAATAAAGACTAGCAAAAACCATTGTGCTCAACATTTTTAGACCAAGTTATTACTTTTCGCTCCCAGTCAATTGTCAAAGAAACGCCATGATTTTCTTCAAATTCTCTAAGAATTTGAATTATTGAAACTCAAACTTACCCCAATTGGCAGGTCTGTGCATGTTAAAAATGTCTATGCATCGGTATTACTGTTATTTTTTCTAACCACTATCAGTTGTCAAAATAAATATTTTCTTCAAATCCTGCAAGAATTTGAATTATTCGAATTCAAATTTAATTGAATCAATTTGACATTATTTAAAAAAACTGCCTCGTAAAATATCTTGAGTAACAGCATGCTTCATCTTCTTTAAGTATTGATTTAATTATTCATTTAAAAAATATTATTTTCTTAAAATTATCGAACAATCTGAATTATTCACATTCAAATCCGAATTGACTGGATATTATTTGTTAAAAAAACTCTTCTGTGTAAAATTTTATCTGCATCGCTATTCTTCTTTTTATTGTTTCTTTCTTTACTCAATTATCATCAGACAATTATTTTGTTGGAATCCTCCAACAACCTGAGTTATTTTCACTCAAACAAACCAGAATCGGCAGGGCATTATTAGCTAAAGAAGCCAACCTCGTCAAATCCCTTTTGTACGGGCCTTCTCGGTGGGGACGATTCCCTTTCCTCAGCTCGCGCGCTGCCCTCGTTCAATCGTAACGTCGCGCGGCCCCCGAGGACGGTCCCCAGGCCCCGCCCCCCGCCTCCGACACGCCCGGCCCACGGCTCCTCAAAAATTAAAACCTAAGCGGCCCCGCGGCGGCGCAAGTTGGCGCCCGCAAGCGCGGAGGCGGGGCGGGGGCGGCGCGGCGGCGGAGGCAGAGGCAGACGCGGAGACGGCGGTAGCGGGGGGCGGGGCCGGGGGCAGCGGTGGCGGAGGCGGCGGTGGCTGAGGTGGAAGTGGGGGCGGGGGCGTTGGCGGCAGCGACGGGGGGCGGGGCCGGGGGCAGCGGCGGCGGAGGCGGCGGTGCCGCGGAGGCGAGGTGCTGAAGTGGCGGAGGCGGCCGGGGGCGGTAAGCGGCCGTTAGCGGGGGCGGGGCCGGCAGTGGCGACGGGGGGCGGGGCCGGGCGGCGGGGCGGCGGCGGCAGGCGGAGGTGGCGGTGGCGGCGGTGAGGCGGCGGGGCGGCGGAGCGGGGGCGGGCGTAGGCGGGAGGCGGGGGCAGGGCGGGGGGCGGCGGCAGCGACGGGGGCGGGGCCGGCAGGCGGCGGAGGCGGCGGAGGCGGCGGAGGCGGCGGAGGCGGCGGAGGCGGCGGAGGCGGCGGAGGCGGCGGAGGCGGCGGAGGCGGCGGAGGCGGCGGTGCCGGCAGCGGCGTTGGCGGCGGTGGTGGCGGCGGTGGTGGCGGCGGTGGTGGCGGCGGCGGCGGGGAGTCAATGTTTGCAGCCGCCCGCCCGCCTTTGTAGCGGGCCCCGCGGCAGCGGCGGCCGCGGGGGCGGGGAAGGCAGCCGCCGCCGCGATACGCCGAAGGGCTGTCGAAAGTTGACGACCGGCCAACTTCCTCCCGCCCCCCTGGCAACGCCGCCCCCACCGCCGCCTCCGAGCCGCCATCGACGTGCTGCATCCCGCACAGTTTCCTTCGGCCCCGCCCTCCCCGTCTGACGCTCTCTCTAGTGTTTCGTCTTTCCACTGGTGGTGCCGGTTGGGCCTTGACCGCTGGTGGCTCAGTCGTCCTGTCTGTTCTCGCCTTCTTCGCTCCTCTTCCGCCTTGCATGGCTGGAGATTTCCATTTGCAATGCGTCTTTTGCAGTCACCGCCGTCGCCGCCGCTTCTACTGTTTGCTACATATTCACAATGATCTTCTCGTGTTATTTCCATTTCTTCTTCTTTCTCCTCGTCTTTCTTTGTCTCGCCATTCGCCTTTCCCGTTGCCACCGTTAGTGCTACTTCTGGTGTTCAGTTTCACAGATTATGCGACTGATACTGTTGAGAACGGAATCTCCTCCACCTCTCACTTGTTGTTCCATGTACTCACTGAAGTTTATCGTTGTCTTGTCCATCTTTATTCCTTGAGCTGTTTTTTGATGTTACTTCTTGCGTTACTCTGATACATCTTCTTACACAGTGTTTTTATCATAGCTTTATTTTATCATTGATTTTATTCATCTCATTTCATTTTTCGTTAGAACAGTTCGACGGGCTCAATAGTAGAAAGTGTACCGCTCAATTTAATAACAAACCAACTCGTTGTTGTGCTTGATGAGATCTGTCCCTTAAATTCCTTCAAATTTTCCTACCACCCCTTCTCGTCTTCTTTCCTTAATACTTGCTCAACTTTCTGGTTTTACTTACGGCCTTATTTATTTGGCGCATTTACTTACCCATCGAAACATCTATCTTCCGACTTGGGTGGATCATCATTGATGTCACTGCAGTTCCTCTAACCAGGAGGTCCTAGGTTAACGGTGGTAGGATGTTTGACACTAGCTATTCAGCTAGATCGAATTCATTCGCTGTCTGGAGGAGAATTCTAGCGGCCGGCTGCTCTGATCGGTAGTTTTCTACGGTTTCTCTGATCAACATGAGGCAAATGCCGGTGAAGTATACTAACAAACGGGCCACAGATCGTGCGTTTTCTTTTCTTCCCTTTGCTTAGCCTACCGCACATACCGGGAGACTGGTCGGGAGCTTAGAGCTTCTTTCGGCTAAGGCGGTACCCCGCTGGTGGGAAGTATTTACGGGAAAATGATATTTGCAGATGACGCGTCCGGAGTCACTTATCAATGAATCACGTTCGAGGTTTTCCTTCCTATACAGTTTCTCTGAACTTTCTTTTTAATGGTAGACCTTCTGAATTGTGTGAGTGTGACACGCCTGTTATATGACTCTCCGTAATGGCCACCGTCTCCCCTGCTTTGACTGTCACCCTATCCACTGCTGTAGAAGCCAGAGGTCGATTCACTCCCGTTGAACACTGCTAGCAGGCTGAACCCCGTTCGATTTTTATGGTTATAGACGTTCCCTTTCCCCTCGAAGAAACGCAACATCTTTGAATTTCTATTTTAAGAATTGTTTCTGATAAGTCCCAACTTATTAATACAAATTACAGAGCAGTGTCCAATAAATTGCGATTCATCGTGATATTCTCACAAGAAATCTCCATATTACTCTGGTGCATTAATTAAATGTAGCGCTCGCTTTCTTTACCATAGATGCGTTATCGTTTCTCAGCAGACATCCTTGTAAGAGAATATCCATATGGCTTCTGAAGATCATAAACATTGCTCGTTTGGTCCCTCAGTATGTATTTATTCAAATCAGACCATTCAATGAAATTCCAGTTAAGAGGCTTCGGATTTCCGAAGTCCCCATTGATATTCACTTTGCAGAGAACCGCGAGATATAAATTGTTTCCTGGAGGAGCTAACAGATGGCGCTATCGATTGTTATCTCTGCGGGCGGGGCAGACATGAAAATGAACTTCATTTGAATATGCAGCCAGTTCACAGTCTCCTAGTGGGGCGCTTTTTGCCAGGGCTTTTCATAAAAGGAACGGAAATGCTCTCTCTTTATCCGCGTCAACGAGTGCAGTTAAGGCGCTCTTGCAAGTTCTGCAAGTGGAAACCTGTAGGTTGGGCTGGAATTTGGGCGCGGCAACGGAGGCCGCGCTTGCAAGAGGAATTTGAAACGCGCGTCTGTGCGCGGCGGTCGCCGCCCCCACCGCCCCCACCGCCGCCGCCGCCACCGACTCCACCCCACCTTCGCCTCCACCGGCAGTTGCTTGGATGCACGCGGAGAAGGCTTCTGAAAGGGCTCACAGTCTCTGAGCCAACTGATCTCATTGTGTCTTCCACAGTGGCGTTGTGAAAAGGGAGACACTGCCTGTACATTGAAGAAAAGTACAATGAAAATATTAACATAATCTTGTGCATATGTTTGTGTAGGTACGTACGTTTGTGTTCGTCTCTGTGCCAACTGATCTCTTTGTGTCTTCCACAGTGGTGTTGTGAAAAGGGAGACACTTCTGTACATTGAAGAAAAGTACAACGAAAATATTAACATGATCTAGTGCATATGTTTGTGTGGGTACGTACAAAGATCGAAAGATAGAAAGGTAGATAAAATATTTTATTTGTTTTGAGCATTACGCCCTGTGGAAACTTTTTGAAATGTAAGAACAAAATAAGCATTCAAATTTTAATGCAATTTAAATAATTATATATTTATAATGACTTAATGTGTAAAGTACATAAATATTTAATACGTCAACTTGCGCATAATTTATCACCTACTTCACATAATTGTATTATTTCATTTAAACAAGTGTTCTAATGCGATGCAAATAAAATAAAATCCTTATTATCAATGTTATAACTGGTAATGCAGAGGTCCTTAACAAACTACTGATCCTATCACTTACAATTAAATTGCTAGAATCTCGTATCTTTCTAAAAATATTGACGCTTATGCAGAAAGTTAGTGCAGAAGACAAGATACGTCGTATTTTAATAGTTTTATTTATGAATGTGTATTTCTCAACATTAATTAACTATATTTCTTGTAATGTATTTTTCTACGGTGGGCATATCTGCCTAGGTGCTCCTGTAATCGGTTCTTTAAATCAATTCATGCGGCAGCACTTTGTAAAAAAATTACACTACCATTAATTTTCCCAACGACTCTTTATAAGTCGAGATGACTCTCATCTCGATCATATTATTTTTTAATTCTTAGTCAGTTTCAGTGGAACAAACAATAGTCGTACAGAGCCAGTGCTCTGCCATCAAGGAAATGGGGAACCAAGTGCGACACTCGCAGGAGGGACATATATCGATCTGTATTCCAACCACTAATTTTCCACAAGAAAATTGTACGCAAGTGTAGCAGTGAAATCGACACAGGACGATTGAAATCCCTGTGAGGAGCCCTCATATGATTCTAAGGCCATATCACTTCAACCGCTAAAAAATACATGTCTTTCTCAGTCTTTTAAATACGCTGTGATTCGTTGCTGCGCATGCGTGCTCGAAGATTATTCGGGTTATAATTAAACTTCTTGAAATAATGCATTCCTGATACTCAACAGAAGTTTTTTGGCTTTCATTACTTTAACTACTCTTGGAGATCAATGTTTTGATGAACTGCTGCCTTAGTGCTGCCGTACACCTGTTTGATTTTGTCACGTTACGACTCTGATATGACGTAAGGTTTGGGGATCGTTAGTTTATTTGGTCGCCTGTTTGATTTTGTAAAGTCACGTCTCTGATCTGCCGTAAGATTTGGCTCTCGTTAGTTTTTGGCCACCGACAGCTCAGATTTGAATGAAAACCGAGAAGAGTAATTGGCGAAATGGCTGTGGAATAATCACCGGTGTTAAGCCAGTTGGTCTCGTTGAGTTTTAACGTACGTGATCAGTTGTTGTTCTCTCGGTGGAGAACACGTTGCACAATCATTTTGTATAGAAATGTATTTCGTTCTGCGCCGATAAAATGCATCACATTAATCGACTTAAAAATGATTATGAATTTCTTGATGATATATATATATATATATATATATATATATATATATATATATATATATATATATACTCATATCACTCTCTAATTTTTGGCATGTTACGACAGATTTATTTTCATATCGAACATAATAATACATATTCGGATGCCTTGATAGATATAAAATAATCCGTACTATTATTTTGTGATCCTTTTATTGAACTGTAGAAAAGAAGCAGAAAAAACCCATAGATACTTTAATATCCTGCCATTGTCTCCACCATCAATAAATTGGAGGCACGCAGAGAATGTTTTGGGTAAAAGTTGTACTTCGACTCAGTTCTCGTAGAGTGTTTGAGAAAACCTCCGTCATCCCAAGGAATATCACAATATGTACACAATTCACTATCTTACTTGAAAACCGTGTGTTGTGATATAATTGAATATTCATTAATAAAGCCTATCATTCGGATTAAAATGCAAAAAAAGGTAGGAGTAAAAAATAATAGTAATTGTAGTATACAAATGTCATCAACCAGTGAAGAAATTACAAAACACACAATAGAAAACTGTTTTTGAAAAACTGTGTACATTGTATATGACGGAGCAAAACATCCTGTCATCTATTGTGGAAGTAATGACCAATGGTTTCACATTTTGCAATTTTACAAGCAATAATTTGGAAAAAAATTGACTGAACAGAAACCACAGTGCAAATCTTTCCTTTGTTTTTTTAACTATGAATCATGATATTATTGACAAGCAAATCCATACATTAGCTAAATTAGTATACATATCCCGTATTAACGTTTATGAGACACAATCCCTATACAATGAATTTAAACTCAGAGTCGTTAACATTAATCATTTAAACCGCATTAATGTTTTAAAAAATATTTGAAATTCTGTGATTTTCAAATACAACTTAATTAGCGAAGAGAGATTAGCCACCGTTTAGCAGTAAAACTTGAATACAGCACAGTGGTGAGCGTTCCATTCCACTAAAAAAGGCCTCTTTTTCTCCTTTCGCGCATAAAATGCTTTGAAAACACGCTGTGTTTCTCTTTAAAAATATTCAGTTAACCCGTAATCCGACAGCTTTTAAATAGGTCTTTGTGAACGGGTAATGAGACATTCATAGGATTACACACCCAACATTCTGCCATGATGAAACGTTTAGTTAGTCGTCAATAACACTTCGTTAACATCTACAAAAACGGAACATCAACGAAACAATTTGAAAGCAGACATTCCTTAATTCCGCAATATTTGCGAATATCTCAGAAACAACGCGTGTGTGTGAATATTCGTTATCACGCCAGTAAGTCATCAGACAATCCAACGACGATCGCATCCCAATAAACGAAGCTTATTTGCGATGTGCTCCGGATTTCCTAACGAGAATTTTATTCCAGAGTTGCCATTCGCTAATGATTTCAAAGCGGGCGCATCGATTGGCGGAAATGTAATCCTCGTAGCGTGGGAGGGAGGTGTCACGTCACATAAAGAAGGCCGCGTTTCTCAATCCCTCGCGTCGCGTGCGTCGGCGCTCACGCAACGCGAGCACGCGTGCGCACGCGCGAGCGCGGCGCAGTGGCAGCGACTGCGCGCAATTATTATTTATTTGGACGCGCGAATTAAAAACGGCGCGCGCTGCGTGTAAATCGAACGCAGCCGAGGGATATTTACGACGGTCACGCGCCCGGCGGCTGCGCGCGCCCGACCGATCGCCCCACGCCAGCCCCCGTTTGCCCACTCGCCTCGCCCGCCCTCCTGCTCGTTCGCCCCGGCCAGCCACGCCCTCCCATGCTCAGATGCGTCCAAACGCGACCACGCCACGCCTAGCCCCAGACCGGTTCCCGACCAGCTCGTTCAATTCTCTTCCTGCCTCGCCCAGTGGATGTCTAGTTACGTTCCAGCTTCCGTCCGGCTCCTATCTAATCTTCGGTCAGCCCCCGCCCAGGGCCCGTGTTCCCCCTCCTAGATTCCTTCCAGCGCCACTCAGCTCCCGCCCACCTCTATCCTGTATACGGAGCCCCCGCCGTTTCCCTACCCAGGCCCCGCCCACACCCTGCCAATACTCTGGCCAGTCCCTGTCCAATCCCTTCCCCAACCCCGTATATTTCCCCAGCTCCCAATTCCCACATCAACCCCTGCTCAGTGCTCGCCCAACCCCTCGCCCAGCGCCGGTCAATCCTCTCTGTCCCGTACACCCGCCCTCCACCTCTCCCAGCCCTCACCCAGGCCCGTCCATCCCTGCCCATTCCCGGCCATCCCTGCCCATCCCCGCCCATCCACGCCCATCCACGCTATTCACGCCCATCCACGCCCATCCACGCCCAGTCCTGCCCATCCACGCCCAAGCCCCGCCCACCGACCTTCGTCACCCAGCACCAGATCAGCGCCCGCCAACACCACTCCCAGTCCCTGGTTCTGGTCACGCCCCGCCCAGCCCCGCCCAGCCCCGCCCAGCCCCGCCCAGCCCCGCCCAGCCCCGCCCAGCCCCGCCCAGCCCCGCCCAGCCCCGCCCCGCCCAGACTCCACTCACCCGCCTCTAATACACAGCGAAGCCTCTCTTCCTAACCATTCGCCCTCCCTCACGCCTGTATCGCCTGATAGCTCAATCGCTTCGTCGCCCACGGCATTCTGCTTTTCCGCATGACAATTTGCTTTTGCTTGATATTCAGCTCTTCCCGCCGTTCATATGTTTTTCATCACATTCATCATCCCACCCGTACGCTCACATGCGAGTCCGCACACATGTTTGTCCTCTCCATGGCTCTAACCCCCGCTCAACTGTCTCTTCGCTCTCACGCCTACCCTACCCGCACGCTTTGTTGTCGTTCTCGCACTTCACCTTAACATACACCCTTACCATACACCCTTACCATACACGTTCTACGGCCCGTGTCCCCATTCACTCGGACCGGGAGAGGTGGCTTAGTACATCAAATGATGTCACTGCAGGGCCTCTAATTGGGAGGTCCTAGGTTCGAGTCCCTACAGTGGCAAGCTTTTCGACCCTAGCTAGCTAGCTAACTAGCTAGTTTCAGCTAGGTCGAATTCAGTCGCTGTCTGGAAGAGAATTCTAGAGGCCGGTTGCTCTGGTCGGTAGTTTTCCGTGGTTTCTCCGATCAACACCTGGCGAATGCTGGAGCAGTACCCTAACAAACGGGCCACGTACCGCGTAAGATCTTTCCTACCTCTTCATTGTCCTATCCTCTCTCTTTATACACTCTTACACTAATATCCACTACACTATCTCACATCCACACTTGCTGACCGGTCGGAAGATTAGGGCTTGTCCCGGCTGAGGCGTTGCCCGCTGGTGGGAGATACCTGGTTGGGGAAACCCCACTAGCCGACGGAGAGGCGACTCTACACTCACGGGACTAATGACCTCAGTAGTTGATGTGCCCTGAATCACTAACAACCAACCAACCCATTCGCTCGGTCTCTCTTTCACCCGCACGCTCGCCTACCGTCCCGCTTTGTTGTCTGTGTGACGCGCGTCGTCAGACGCTGCTAGAGAATATTCGATCAACAGGACGGAACATTCTCGGCCTCGGCGGATGAAAATCCGCCGTTTGAGAACATCCAAGGATGCAGTGATCTAGAAATAGTTAAAACATTAACCCCGAGCAGCGAGTAAGTGGAATTTCAATAACTTGGGAATTATTGATACGTTGAACATTTTGGGACATATTCATATTTCTTACGTACGACGTCAATGCATATCCACCAGAAGAAAATTCCGTGTAATATTTCCTTGCATTTTGCAGGTGATATTAAAATTCCACTCGCAACAATCGTTTTCGAAGTGCATGACACGGGATGAACGTTTCATTTGTCCTTTGTAGCGCACATTTTTTACTCTCTCAGCTTCGAACAAATTTGTCTAGAAAAAGTTTAGTAAAAACTCTAAAAAATATCAGTATAATTGTTGATCAGTGTAATATCCTGTAATTTGTCAAGCCGGAGTTTTTAATAAAATCTCATTTTGTTCTTCTTACCAGTGGTCATATTTATTATCCAATGCAAATGACAATTTAATTAATTTTTAAAAGTGTAAATTTACTCTGGTGGATTTTCCTCGTTCTAAGCGGCAAATAATTTTATTATAAATACACTAACTTTATTCTTCGATATTATATTTAATTATTCACCATCACAATTGCCCTATTTACATACCGAGTTAGATCCGTTCCGATGAAATTTGTTTGTGGATTTAACAAGACCGTCTATTCATATTTTTGGCTACGAACATTTACGTACGAAATATTGACTTCTTTTCATGGGATTCGGGGATTTTCCTCTTTATGACTAATAATAATAATAATAATAATAATAATAATAATAATAATAATAATAATAATAATATCTGCTTCAAAAATCAAGTAACATTGTAATTTCTAGTTTGGCTTCACACAAAGAAAAGGAAAAAAACATACATGACATTTTATACGACACTTCCCATTAACAATAACAAAAAACCTTGTCGGGATTTAATATTTCGCGTTATTCTCCATTTTCATGCATGGCCATTAACTATTATTTTAATTGAAAATTTATTTAGATCAATACCAAAACTTGGTCTACTACATTACTCAGATTTTTTTAAATTTAATTTTCAGAATTTTATATTTCCCATTTAATAACTTTCCTGTTCGTGAAGTCGTCAGCCAACTTGACCGTCGCTCTCGCGTCCATTCTAAATTTTCATTTCCAGTTAGTCCACATCTATCGTGACGTATTATTCTATTCCACTCCTTGTTTATCCTTTGTTACACTGACAACATCTCGGAGAACCTTGCATCCCCATTCGATCGTCATGGAGTCGGAATCTATTCTGGTCGTCTGTTTATAACATGCGCTATCCTTCTTTCATATACGATGCGCAGTACAGTACCTAATTCCGTTTCTCTTTAGTTCTATTACGCAGGTTCAGCCCTTCCTCGCAGCCCATTCTCATTTCTAATTGGCTAATACCGCCCAAGTATTTTATTACGTTATTCCTTAACTTTCAATCCTTGGATTCTTTTTGTAAATTAACTAAATACATACGGATATTATTCACGTGGCCATTTGATATTCTATTCACCACTAATTACACTAATTTTCTCTTATTAATCACATTGCCTTTATTGACATTTTCATTATTTATCACTCGTCAGAGATACTTTATGTTCCCCATTGTTACCATTGTTTCTCCTTATAGTTTATACAAAATTTAACTTGTGATATATCATCACCAATAAAAGTATATACAGCTGTCGTGAATATTTTTTAAGCAGCAAACTATTTTCCTACATTCACGGGTTTCCACATTTCACTTTATATTTATTTCGGGTAATGTAACATTTCCCTTGTTACACTTTTCTCCAGCACGTCATGAGCCGTAGATCGCAGTATTTGTGCAATCGATTTCTTACAAATTTCTTCAATTAAATCATGATGTTTGTATTAAACGCAATTTTATGTACAGCAGAAAATTATTTTATATTTAAAAAATTGGCAAAATGAGCATCTTTTAATGTGCTACTTTGAATTCCTATTGATCCACTTGAAAAGAACATAGACATTTTTGGTCTCGTCAAAAATCTATCCATGAAATTAGTTCCTTTCGGGCAGCTAATACAAAAAGAAACTGAAGAAATCACTATTTTCTACAAGTATTAGTTATTAGTACTTGTGTCCTTGACGACAAGAAGATAGGATAATAATTGTGTAATTTCTACAAGAGAAGAAATAGGACTTTAGTCTCCATGAAAGAACAAATTGTACTGTAAGTACGCGCTCTTATGCACTGGAGGCATGCGGGTTGTATCAGTGTCGCGGACGCGCTCGAATCCGCCCGGACTCGCAATGATCCACCCCGCCCCTCCACGTCCGCATCACACCTCCTGCACCTCGGGTCCATGACTCACGGTGACTCGCCCGCCACCTCGTCCCCCTGCCGCGCTCGAGCACTCCGTCCCGCTCCGCGCACCGCCTTTCCCCACCCCCATACCGCTCCTCCCCGGCCATCCTCGTCCCACCATCATCTGCTCTTCGCTCTTCGCCGCTGCTCATCGTCCCGACCCGCTCCGCCCCATCTTGTACTGGTCCAACCTGCACCGCTCCGCCTCGGTCGCTCTCCCAATCGCCCCATACCGCTCCGCCCAGCGCCGCTCCGCTCCGTCTTTCAGGCCATACTCCACTCCCACTCACTCCGCCCCGCTCCACCCCGCCAGATTCTCCTTACCACGTTACTCTCCTCCTCCTCTGCCTTGCTCTTGCGAGCCCTACACCGCTCCTCCCCGCTCCTTTCTGTGTGGCTTCACTTCACTCTTGCCTACTCCGCCCCGCTCGGTTCTCGCCACGCTACTCCCCGCCATCCCTGCCCTGCTCTTCCGCAACCCGCCACTCCTCAACGTCCCGATCCACTCCCGCCATGCACTGCTTCACCCTACTCCGCTCCGCCCTCACCCCTTTCCGCCCCGCTCCGACCTGTCTGCCTTCACTCCGCTCCCGCCCACTCCACCCTGCCCCGCCCGATTCTCCATGCCACACACCTTAACGCTTCCTCTGCGTACCCCGCTCCGCAATTCGCCTCATGGTCCCGAAGCGCTACACACCACCACGCACTGCTCCACATTGCCCCACTCCGTCTCCGTTTCCTTCCGACATACACCGCTCAGCACCGCTCCGCCCACCTCTATCCTGTCCGGCTTCATTCCGCTCCAGCCAACTCCGCCCCGTCCCTTTCGGTTCTTCTCGCCATGCTCCTCCCCACTTCCTCTGCCCTGCACATCCGCAGCCCGCTCCCCGCCGCTCCTCATTCCGACACACTCCGTCCCACTACGCACTACTTCACCCTTCCCCGCTCCGCCTAGGTCCCTCTCCCATTCGCCCCACACCAATCCGCCCCGCTTCACCCCGCCCCTCTCCGTCCTTCCGGCTTCATTCAGCTCCTACCCACTCCGCCCCGCCCCACCTCGCCCGACTCTCCTTGCCACGCTCCTGCCCGTCTCCTCTGCACTCATCTTCCGCACCCCGCTCCACTCCCCCGCCACGCTATCCCACGCCTATCCCACTCTCGCGCTGTTCCTCCCACCCGAATCCACCTCTCCTTCCTTCCCCCACCACTCTGCTCCCCGCCACGCCCGGAGCCGCTCCATCTCTCTCAGTCCCGCTGCCTCCAGCTTCACCCGTTCTTCCTCGCTTGTAGAGGAAAAACGCGGGCGGGCGTCGCGCACCCGGTCGCCCGCGCGGGCAGAGTAGCGGAGGGGCGGGGGTGCCGTGCCATTCACGGAGGTCGACGACCCGCCGCTGTGGCGGAGGGGGCGTGGCCCTTCGCCTAAAGTAGTGCTCCCTTTTGCACTGAACGGCGAATAAAAACGCGGCGGCGTCGAGGGAGATGGTTGTGACTTTGTTTGTGGCCGGCTGCAGCGTGGGCCAGAAGTGCTTCCGTGCAGGAAGGCGTTGCGTGCATCATAGACGCGACGCTGATGGGCCTCCACATGCCCATGGTGTTAGACTTTGCGGGAAAGTGACGGTGCAGAGCTACAGGGACTTTGGGGCAGTGAAGACGCCCTATGATGACTGATAACCATGATTCTTAGCTCAAAGAATGTCACACTAAACATAACAGGGGATATATAACAGAAGAAAGAAATATATTTGCTAAATATCTCCTGTTATGTTTAGTGTGATCCACGTTGCTTGGGCAACCCACTGAAGACGGAGAAAGTGCTTTCCGAAAGTTAACTTTGGATATTTTGTAATAAATATTATAACTGTGATTGTTGTGGTTCATTATTTCCTAACACATTATAGTTTATTACAAGATATCTTCTGCTACCACGGAATTTATTAAGCGAACTATTATTAAAAATCTCGATGATATTTCTTTTTACTTTTGTTAAAAAAGATAAAAACTTTCGTAAATGACATTCCACGAAAATTTTAGTTAAAATTTTGAACAGAACGTTTTCCATGTCAGTTTTTCAATCCCAAACCATAAATCATACACTAAAGCATAATTTGAAAACGGAAATATTTCTTCCTCAGAAAGCATCGGGTTCTAAAAAAGGAATTTTTTGATGAAAACACTGTCGGCCTACCACACCAACCATTCGTCCAGCCGCCCTCCACAGACCTACTCGGCTCCTCCGGCGGTATCTTCTTTAACTCGCTTGGCGATATGCACGACGTCGCAGAAGACGCATGTGCGTCTCCGCAGAGGACGAGGAGGAGGAGGAGGGGGCGGGGCAGAAAAAAGATTTCTAGGGCGAAGTCGGAGGAAGTGGAGTCGCGCGACTGCGTGGGGCGCAGCGGCGCGCACGCATCCGTCACGGCGAGGAAATCCGTTTTTGATGCGCGTCCTCGCCGCGATGGGGACGAGGCTCGGGAACGAGGATGGAGGACGGGGGGAGGACGGAGGACGGCGTGCCGAATCGTGCGGAGAATCCCAGCGGAACCCGCGCTCTCTCCGCTCGGCGGCAAACTTCCTCCGCAGAAGTGTCGTCGACTTTATTTCTCGAAGAATCGAACGCACGGTTCTTCCCCATGAATATCGCTCGACAGTTCTGCAGGTTCTTGCCTCCCGCGGTGAGAACGTCCAACTTTCACTTTACATCTGCCCGGTGATGGTTAACAGCCTGCCGCAACGCAACTGGAATATTACGTCCACCCTGCCTCGTTTCGCGTGAAGCTACCTTTTCGAACCTTGTGGTACTCCGACTCCGATAGACCTATGTCACGTATGATACCGATTTTCCCAGTGAAGGTGTAGGTATGTGTTTCAACCGTGAGCACCAAACTTGCTGACAGGTTCGGAGCACGCGATGTTCTCGGATTCAATCGCAATCAGTTACAAAGAGCAGAGTTCGACGCAAGGAAAGCGGGGATCGGGACGCAACACGTTGAAAACGGAGGAAGAGCGCCGACGCAGTTTGTTATCGGTTGAGGCATAGAACATCCCTCCGCGAGAAGTTATTACAGTAGGAATAAGTCGGAGGGGAGCCGGTATTAGTATAGTTTTCCTATAGGACTTTCTAGTTATTTCCCATTAATTTCGCGGAAAGATACTTTCGCTGTTATTACTGCAACTACAAAGTTTTGGTTTCGCGTCTTGATTAATTCCCATCTAAAATGGAAGTTCACTGCGATCGAGCAGAGCGGCCGAGAGGGTAGGTCCATGACCTCCTTCGGTGAGAAAACTTCAGCCCCTCGCTCTCAGAAAGTTTAATTTTCAACTAGTCCTAAATGCATTCTCGTTTATCACAGAAATTTTGAAGTTTATGGTCGATGAGACTCACCTAGCAGGGGAGCGTTTTTACGGAAAGTTTTCCGCTGACCGTTTCAAGCTAAAGTAGAACACATCTCGCTAGGCGGCGGCGACTCGAGGAAAGCAGATGATGAAGAACCCTGTCCGACACGGAGGGCGACAATACTCGACATTTAGCCCGGCGTCGGAAGAAAACTCGATTAGCCCAGTCAGGAGCAACTTTAAAACTGGAATTGAATGAAATTTAATTATAACGCAAGCAGCGGGAGCCAAGAGGAAGGATCCAAGATCCTCTCTTCTTGAACTCCTTGATTTCTGTTTCAAAGGCGTCCCTCTTAAAAACTAATAACTCCATATTAGGGCTACGCCAACGGCAATGGAATTGTAAATTACGGAAGAGAAGCGCTTTCTTAGAAAATAATATTCTAATGCTCCATGAATACCAGAATAGGTTTGTTCCTTAAGGCGAAGACATGTCATTACGGGTAATAACGGAATCGAGGAAATAAATTACAGGAAAGAGGTTTCATCAAATGAGCTGGTTAGTTCAAGCAATATCTATCATATTTCAAATCGTATACCTAAGACTTGTGAAATGATGATCACTAATCTCCAAAAGGGAGTATCTTAGCTACATCTTAAAAGATAAAGTTCGAATACATTCAGTTTTTTTCTTAACATTTAAAAGAGAAAGTGCTCACTGAGTGCGACCTTATATACGACCACAATATTTTCTAGTAAAACAAAATAATAATATTAATATTCTGGAGTGCGAAGTTTCTGTAATGTTGGAATAATATAAATTGTTTTTTAATTCTTGCAAAACATGTAGATAAGCGCTCAACATGGGCTCTACTCATTCAAGCATTTAATGGCAGAATTTAGAATATCGTATGTGGTATCGTACAAAGTAAGTACATTTTTGTATATATAATAGTTATTTACGATATAAATATCGTCAAATAAAGCATCTGATTACAATACGAGATTTAATAATAAGTATTGTAATCAGATGTTACGACACGAATATCGTACAACGTTTTATCCTCTTTGTAAAAATTTGTTATATTTAATGTGAAATTTTTTTCTCCGCTATCAATTAGTATTCACATATTTTTTCTCCCATAAGTGGCGACACTGTTTTCAACAAGAAGATAAATTGAAACACACTTGTAGTATATTTTTCGACTATAGTTCTGATTTGGAAATAGAAATGGCAACAAATGCTGCTTTAGAAACATTGTTACCCAACAAATCAAGAAACAAATATGAGCGTAAGTATTTAATTATTAAAGATTGATGTGAAAAAAAAAGTACATTTCATATCGGAAAACGTTTTGATTGCCTACTTTTCTGGCAAGTCAGAGAAGGAGAAATCTAGTAGTCTTTGGTCACACTACTCTATGTTAACGAGTTCAATATCACTTAATGACAACATTGATATCAAACGTAAATGTAAGCTTTCGCGTCTCGAATTTATGTCTTCTTGGCTGTCCAAGTGACGCTGTGTCGTTGTCTGAGATGCCGACATTTCGCCAACCTGTCGCAGGCTTTCTCTGGACAGTGACTCCGCAGTGCCGCGGTCCTGTGCGACCGGTATTATATACTGGACAGTCAAGAAAATATTGATATCAGTACGTTTACGCAGTTATGAGCATTTTTAAAGGGGAAAAGCGTTGCATACAAGACCATGAAGTCCAAAATATTTTCAAAAGAAGAGTAGCAAAGTACGACATTACTTTACCGCCTTAGTGCGGTAATGAAGTACATTACCACACTAGGGTGGTAAAGTACTTCATTACGGAGCTGATTATAATGACAATGTTTGACTTTGCCTAACCAAAGTGGATAAAAAATTGTATATAACCGATATATCACTTATCAAGTTATGGTTGAAACAGTTGATTAATCATTGTTGTGAAGAATGAACGACATTGCGTGATAAAGTTTACACCATCACGTACTTCATCATGAAGCATTACGACGAATTTTCATTGAGCATTTTGCTTTTTACTTCGTCTCTGCTTCTTCAGCACATTCTTACAAGAACGTTACTCTAGTATTCCGTATCAATGAGACTATTTTTCCAATTGAAACAACAACCGAACAGTTGAGAACGTTTCGAACTCGTGTTTAAATATTTTGAAAAATATTACAAGAAATTACTGTAGAGATTGTATTTAAGATATTGTCCAAAAATGTAAACCGTAATATTAAACGGAAGGTTCAGGAAGTGAAAAAATATGAAAACATCTTCAGCGTTTATTTACATTCCAAAAATTGGGAATTAAGGTAAAAATCGTATTTACCTTATAAAATTTGGCCTTTCCTCCGTCTGTTGAATTATTTATTTCTAAATTGCGAGCCTTCAATTTCTATTACCTGTAAAAGTTACCTTTTTCAGTGCCATAACTTCAGAATTATTTCACCGAGTTTATTTTCCCTAAGACAAAGTACACATTTCTTTTCTGCATCCTAAAAATAGCCTATGCGTTCTCTTATTGATGTGCTTCTCCTCTCAGACGTAAAATACACATAATGAATTCTATTTCTATTCTGTAATTCTCAAGGATGTTCTTAACAAACACTTCTCCAACACGAAAAAACTAACCTTTACAAAACTACGCTCAATTGCGTTAAACTTACGCAGATTTGCTCCTACGTCTCACGATTAACTTCTCCAATAATTGAGAACGCTGGATCTACCTGGTTTGCTTCTCACACACAAAAACTGAACTTAAAAATCAATTCACATAAGTTTCACTTAAACAGCTTTTGCACTAACGAACTCTTGTACTAAGCCCATCCTCCCTAACACATAAAATTGGTTCACCTCCTGAAAATGCCTTTCTGGAATCTCACACCACGTTTTCGGTTATTTGTCACGTGCACGTTGGACTCCAACCGTGAAGAGAAAACAGTTCTTAGAATAAGCACTTCAAGAATTGGGGCACACACGCTCTCTGGTCTGTGTTTTTCAAACGTCACACACAGAATTTATCCACCCTGTCACCTCAAGAAGTCGTCCTTAAGGGTTTCAGTTCACTCGCGTATTGCTTCATCTTTTTCAGTCACAGGTTACATACGTCAACTCTTCCGCCTTAAGAATTCGTCGACACACGTTACACAAAACCTGCTTTTGTGAAGAAAGCAAGTCTTACTCCTTCCGCAAATGCCATGAGTTGACGCTTATCGCGTGATTGTTGGGTCCCGGAGGGAGTGTGGAAGCCGCTAAAACACGCACCTCAAAAATTCTTATATATACGTTCCTAACGTTTATTTGCTTTTCGTTGTTTTGTGTATATACAGGTGAGTCAAGTAACTTTCCAACTCCTGCAGTTTTTAAACGGTTAAAGTTATTGCAATGCAGTTTAAACAGAAATGCTTGAGAGAATGGGTCTAATTAATACATGTATTTATTTATATTGTATCATTGTATTTTTCGAGATATTGAGGTAACTTTAATTTCTTCAAATGGAACAAATACATATTTTTAGTCTATCATGACGAGCGTAAAAAGACGAATCCAGTGATATACATACTGTCATATGTTCGATCAGCATTTTCTTGAGTAATTTTGATTTTTGCGACTCGTAATTGATATTGTAACGAGCACGTGCTGGCAGGGAGAGCGCTATGAGACCTTGACTGGTGAACTGTTACATTTAAAATATACGTTGAACACGAGTCGCAAAAAATTAAAATGACTAAAAAAATGCTTATCTAAAATATGACAATATGTGTATCAATGGATTCGTCTTTTTTGATCGTCATGATATACTAAAAAAAATATGTATAGTTCCATTTGAAAAACACAAAGTTACCTCAATATCTCTTCAAATACAAGTGATAAAATCGAAACGAATACATGCATCAATTAATCCCATTCCGTCATGCACTTTCGTGAGCATTGCATTGCAATGACTTCAATAATTAGGGGAGGTGCTAAAATTACCTGACTCACCCTATATATTCCAAAAATGAAGCACCACGCAATCGACGAGTATCGATAAACTTCTCGCCAATTCCGAGTAACCGAGGTGCTCGGCGAATGTTGCTTCCTTGAATGTACCGGAAAGAATAATATGCTGTGTTTAGGGCGAGCAACGAATGTTTGACGCTTGCCTTAAGAGTTAGCAACTCATCTTTACTGCTTGAGATTCGATGAGTAGTCATTCGGTTTCTGAATTCCACCACCCTTAAATACGCTTCTCTTACTCGCTCCTAACTGCCCTAATCGACTTCATTTTAATTATACGTCTACAAGAATTTGTTCTACTTTTATCTACTTAATGCCCTATTTCCCTACGTCAAACTGTGTACTAATTCCTTCCTCCCTCCCCCCGCGACAACCCCGAAAAATTCATTCACTCGCGTTCCATAGCAGCTCCCTTCTATAGTCTCGTACCTCAAGCCACGGCGTAGGGGGCTTGTCGCGTGCATGTCGGGTCCCCAAAGGGGCGCGGACCGGCCGGTACAACACATGGCAAAAACGAGAGGGTGGGCGGGCGGCCAAAAAGGCGGATGGGTTGGTTGTATGTGTCAGCGAGGAAGCGGCAAGGTGTGTGTGCGGGCGTTCGTGTGTATGGGTGTTCGTGTGTGTGTGCGGGTGTTCGTGTGTGTGCGGGTGTTCGTGTGTGTGCGGGTGTTCGTGTGTGTGCGTGAGTTTGTGTGTATACGGGAGTTCGTGTGTGTGTACGGGAGTTCGTGCGTGTCGGTGTTCGTGACTGTGCAGGTGTTCGTGTGTGTGTGCGGGTGTTCGTGTGTGTGCGGGTGTTCGTGTGTGTGCGGGTGTTCGTGTGTGTGCGGGTGTTCGTGTGTGTGCGGGTGTTCGTGTGTGTGAGGGTGTTCGTGTGTGAGGGTGTTCGTGTGTGTGTGGGTGTTCGTGAGTGTGTGGGTGTTCGTGAGTGTGTCGGTGTTCGTGTGTGTATGTGGGTGTTCGTGTGTGTACGGGTGTTCGTGTGTGTGCGGGTGTTCGTGTGTGTGCGGATGTTCGTATGTGTGTGCGGGTGTTCGTGTGTGTGTGGGGGAGTTCGTGTGTGTGCGGATGTTCGTGTGCGCGGGTGTTCGAGCGAGTGTTCGTGTTCGAGCGAGTGTTCGAGCGGGTGTTCGTGTTCGAGCGAGCGGGCTGGCGTAGGCGGACGTTTCCAGATATTGGTGGGCGTGAGGGGGCGTAGCGTCGGCGGGCAGAGGAGCACTGCTCTCGCCGTCTGGGATTAGCGCGTCGAGGCCCCGGCGGACCACGGGTCTTAGGCGCCGTATCTGGCGTCGCAGTCCCTCGCAGAGGTTTGCAGGCGCTGTCTTGCTGCCCGCATGGTGGCTCGCGTTGGGCTACATGTTACGCGGTGCGACGTCCTCAGCACAGGCATTGGACTCGCTACAGTGTTTGTAACGCTCAAATCCTTTAGCACTTTATAAATTATGAAAAACTGCACAGTTTGTAAGTGTACGAAAAGGGTGAATTGAATAACTTAACTTATACGATTTTTACTCTTTGATGTAGAATTGTGTTACTGTACAAGTTGGTTGCTGTTTTTGTTGTTTTTTGGGGGGAAGTAGGCTCATTGAATTTTCAAAATATCTAAGGTTCGATTAAAAAGAACTTGTTGTTTGATATTTGTGTGACTAAAAAAGCCCTTTGGGTTTGCTTGGAAGCTTCCAATGACCTTGTTATTCGATAAAAAATCTCTTTATAATTCATGTGCAAATAATATAATATAATGATTTGGCATTGCATATAGTGTATATTTGTTAGCATATAATACTTATGTGAATATTCATGTACAGAAAAATTCCTCCCAAAATGCATCCCAAAGAAAAATATTTTCATTAAGTTTCTATTATGATTTTTAGTTTAACAGAATTTATTTTTCGCCATCAAGCTAGTTCATCGACCAATCGTTGGTCTTCCTTTATTTGACGAGTAATATTTATGCTAAAAGAACTATTTGGAGTATTGGGCTTAAGATCGTACCGGGTTATATGTTATTAGGTGCACTTCACTAAATGTAACGCGTATATCTTTTGGAGGTGCTAGAAAGTTCAGGTTTTAAGTTTTATTGACTAAGTTTGGTGCAGCATTTTGTTTGCTACGTTCTGTCTATAAAACTATGCTAACTTCTCTTCTATGATTTTCTTATGCCTTTCAGTTTGCGGTCGGTTACAGAGCCTCCAACAGTTGTATCAATGCATGAAAATTGCTATCTCCTTTAGAATTCCGGTGCCGCGAGAGACACTCCAAGGAGCATCAGGTGAGCATCCTCCACACATTTAAATAGTTTCATTACCGACATATTATAGATAAAATAAGTCCCATCTAGGAATAATAAGGGACGTTCACATCCCGCTAGAAAGATCCCCTATATCAGCAACGCAGCTAAGCTTCAACGGAAGTCTGAATCGAAAATATCCGTGCGTATCACTACTAAACAATAGCCGTCTTCCCAAAGCGAACCCTGTTAAATAAATAAGCCCATAAATGAAAGATTCAATTGAGCCTTTCGTTTAGCAGTCACCTCCAGTTACCTTCCCCGACAACTGCACTAGAGCGTGAAATCCGCTGATGCCTTCCGAATCGCGACGCCGCAGGGCTGGCGTGTCGAGAGGAGGTCCAGGGTCGGGAGCGGGGACGCGGGGGCGGCTCGGACCTCCAGTTACCTTCCCCGGCAACTGCACTAGTGCGTGAAATCCGCCGATGCCTTCCGAATCGCGACGCCGCAGGGCTGGCGTGTCGAGAGGAGGTCCAGGGTCGGGAGCGGGGACGCGGGGGCGGCTCGGAAGTCGCGGCTGCTCTCAATTAGCGTCCGGCGCCGGCGTCGCTTCCTGCCTTCGCCGCCCCCGCCGCTGCACGCGATCTCCCGACGGCGGCCGCCGCCGCCGCCGCAACGGCACGCGACGCCGACCCCGCCCACGCCCTCGCCTACGCCCACGCCCGCCCCTTGGGATGCGCCGCTCCCGCCGGGGGGCGCGCGGGCGCTAAGATTGTTTTTCCGAGAAATGCTTAAAGCGGACGCGGCGCAGCAAGCAACCCGCACAGCACGCGATGTCTCCGATTTTTTATTGACAGAGCGCTAAAGCAAACGGATCCATAAACCACGTGCAGAGTGAAATAATGAGTGGTGATTCAAGAAATTGTACATGTTATAATAGTTGGGTAAAGTTCAGTTTATCAAAAAGTATCACAAATTGATATGGCTAACTTGAATAGCATTGCTCGTTCATAAAAGATCTTAGAAGAAATAAACCAGCCAACCCAACAGTTCAATAGGTTTTACATAAATAGGTGGAAACGGCTTATCCTGATACACGTCCTTTACGTAATAACTATTAATTATTTATACGTAATTAAAAACGTATATTCCACACGTGTTCAATTTATCCAGATGATTTAGATGTCGGCAAAAAATTGTCGCAATGAGGACATAGCTTGTCTGTCGAGGTGACGGAAAACCGTTCCTTTCCACGATCTCACTGAATATAGAAGCTCTCAGAGTGCTGCTACGCGCGATGTGTCTGTAGCAGTGTTACACAGCAACAACATTATTTGTGGCACTAGAGGGCAAGGGATAGAGAGTCACATTGAAAAGAAAGAGACCGCGAACAATTTTCTCTAAAAAAAAAAACACTTAAAATATATTACTAATTTATTAGATTGGATTTTACTTTGGAATATTGGGAGACACTATTAGCCATGCATTTTATTCATTTCTTCATAAAATGACATATACTTAAACATTTATCAGGTAATTTTCATACGGCTTCTCATTTATAAATTAAGGAAACAAACTAAAAATGTGTCTACTTCCATGTTGAGTAGCTCAGCTCGGTCGAATGATTAAAGCTCATTTAATATTGCTCTACCAACATGGAAGATAGGCCGAGATTGCTAGAACGCGCCGGACGCGTACTTGAGTTCTAGTAAATTAAATATTCGGCCATAATTGGCTACCTTGGTTCAAATACAATTTAGCCGATCTCGAATCCACAGTACCGGGTTTGGTGCAGAGGCTGCAAGTACTACACTACCACAAGTCTCAAGAGACCAATCGTCAGCGTAGAGCTCGTCCCCGCTGGGGCGATGCCCCGAGGGTGGAGATACCTGGTTGACGAAAACCTCGAGCCGAAGTGAAGTTCTGTGCCGGATTTCAGCATCCAGTAGGAGAAGATCACCGCCAGCTCCCGCAGTAAAATCATACACCAGACTTACGGAAAATGACTTTATGCGCGCCCAAAAATCACTTATCACTCGTGCCGTATGGGATCCGCTATGACCATGTTCTAAGGGTTAAGACGGGGCCCGCAGACGCCAAGGCCCGCTGACCTCCATCCCGGCGGCCTTGACAGGCACGCAGCCCTCCCTGCGACCCCCGCGGGTGCAGCGGCCGTTAACAAAGAGGGATGCCTGTACCTTGGAGCGACGCGGGGGCGGCGCGGTGCGGGCGGAGGGGCGCAGGCGTTTATGTGCACCTGACCTACGCCTGGCGGCAGACGCGACGCGCAGCTGTCGGGCCGGAGACGGAGTGGGCAACGGGGGCGGGGAGGGAGGCGCTGGGGAGATTGAGAAAGCGGGTGATGGTGGTAGATACGGTAGAGGTCGAACAGGTTAGGAGTGAGTGTGGGAGAGGTCAAAATCGCGGGGAGAGGTACGGGCACGAACGAAGGTGGAGGCGATAGAAAGAGAGATGTATTTGGGCGGTGATGATAGGAGAAGCAGGGGGTGGAAGGGGATTTGGGAGCCGTAATTAAAACAGGTAGGCAAGTAGGTGCGTGGAGAGCGACGTGAGCAGGGGTGATGGAAGAAGCGATGATGTAGGCGGTGGAAGAGATAGAAGCAGTGGGAAGATTGGGGTGGAAGGGACTCTGAAAGCTGGTCTTGAAACGGGTGCATAAGTACGTGCGTGAAAAGCGACGTGGTTTGAGGTGAAGGAAGGAACGAAAGCAAAGGCGGTGGAGAACGGGCGGGTGCAGAGTGGCGGTGAAGGAAGCTGTGGTGGAGTGATGTCTTGGACAGGGGTGACAGAGGGGAAGTACCCCTGGGAGGAGGCCGGGACGGATGCGAGAGCGGTGGGGAAAGAAGTGTGGTGGCAGCGAAGGAGGAGCTGGTGCGCGCGCTGGAAAGAGAGCTGGGCGAGACGGAGCGGGGTAGACTGTAGGCGTCCCGAAGCGAGCTGTGTGGGCAGAAACGGGAGTGGGGGAGGAGGGGCAGGGAAGGAAACGCTTCAGCGGAGGCCGCGGCGGGGTATGAAGCGACAGTAGGCCGGGGTGCGAAGGGGTGGGAGAAGATTGATTGATTGATTTTTTCGTGTTTCCGGGCGCGTCAACTACTTCAGTCATTAGTCCCGTTAGTGTAGTGCATGTTTCTTCCCCGGGAGATGGCGGTGATCTTCCCCCACTGGATGGCGAGATCCGGCACCGACCTACCGTCGGCTAGTGGGGTTCCCCCTAACCTGGACTCTTCCACCAGCGGGGCACCGCCCCAGCCGGGACAAGCTCTAAGCTCCCGACCGGTCTCCCGAAATATGTGGTAGTGTAGTGCATGTTAGTGTAAGTGTGTGTATAAGGGGAGAGGATAGGACAAGGAAGAGGAAGGACAGATCGCGCGCGGTCCGTGGCCCGTTTGGTAGAGTACTGCTCCGGCATTCGCCTGGTGTTGATCGGAGAAACCACGGAAAACTACCGATCAGAGCAGCCGGCCGCTAGAATTCTCCTCCAGACAGCAGCCGAATTCGCCCTAGCTGAAAAGCTAGTGTTGAAAATCCTGCCGCCGTGGGGAGTGGGAACCTAGGACCTCCCGGTTAGAAGCGCTGCAGTGACATCAGTTGATGCACTGAGCTACCGCTACCTGTGTGGGAGAAGAGTGGGATGGGGGCGCAACGGGGGCGGAGTGGACCAGGGGAAAGACGAGAGGGTCTTGCAGGCGCGTCAGTGGACGGCCGAGGCGTGGAGGCGCGAAGGGAACGGGGCGGAGCTGTAACGGGGGCAGCGGGAGCGGGGAGAAACGGGGAGGGACGGATGAGGAGTGGTAGATATAGAGGGGTGAACGAGGCGGAGGTGACAGCGGAGGGGAGATGCGACGGTTGAAGTTGGTCCAGAACGGGAGTGGGGGTAGCGGGGATTGGAGACGGGACTTGGTGTCAGTCAGGTTGGACGAACGTGTGCAACACCGGGCAGAGAGGAGCTGGTATGGGTTTTGGTTGGAGTGAGAACGGCAGCTACGGCGAGGGATTTGCAGACGGCAACAGAGCATGTAGAGACAACGGACGTAGAGATGGCAACAGAGGGCCAGGTTCTCTCGGGAGTTTGGAGGCTGGGGGCTGGGGGCTGGGGGCTGGGGGCTGGGGGCTGGGGGCTGGGGGCTGGGGGCTGGGGGCTGGGGGCTGGGAGCTGGGGGCTGGGGGCTGGGGGCTGGTGGTGGGGACTAGGGACTGGGACTGAGGACTGAGGACTGAGGACTGGTGACTGGTGACTGGTGACTGGTGACTGGTGACTGGTGACTGGTGACTGGTGACTGGGGACTGGGGACTGGGGACTGGGGACTGGGGACTGGGGACTGGGGACTGGGGACTGGGGGTGGTGGCCAGGGTTCAGTTGGGGTAAGATGGGACCTGTGTGACTGTTGAAGGAAAGTTTACAGGCTGCGTTCTCCACGCGGTGTCTCATGGTGCCTCTTGCGAGTACGGTTGCGGGTGTTGGGGTGGGACGTCTACGGTTGTGGTGTTAGGACCCGACACAAATATCAAGTATTTTTTGGCAGTTAATACAAAAGCTACCAATTTGGATAGCAATATCCCCATGTTTGGAATCACATGAATAACAAGTGAAAGTGTTGCGCTAATCTATGTGTGAAATGGATCTTCAGAATCACTAAGCACGTTGTGAAAATCTAATTATTTTCTTGAGATGTTACAAAAAAAAACTTAGATTACTCTGTGTGTCAATTAACAAACATATAATTGACAAAAAGGTCAAAGACAGTTTATTATGTGTCCAAGAATACTTAACAACAGAAACATTTTCTTGTTTCTTTCTTAACTTCAATCCATTTCTTCTCTTTTCTTAGGTTCTTCATCAAGTTGTCATGTCAAAAATTCGAAAAGGAAGAAAACCTCCTGACAGTATACTAATATGCAAACTTTCTGAATGCATACTAATATAGAAATCTTGTGAGTACATGCTAATGAATTATAAGATCACCTAGTTGTGACTTGGAGTTTATATCAGTCCATGGGAAAATGTCTAAAACAACATTTCATTCAATATCACGTATTTTTATATCAGAGAGGCTGCCTGTGTTAAATAATACTCTGGTCCCAAAAAGAAGGAAAATATTCACAATCGAATGTTATTTTCAGGGTTGTAAAGCCAACATAGAATACATACATAACAAAATCACGTGAGGCACGTGAGAAGTGATAAAAATTCAGTAAAATCGCATCAATAATACATAAATGATAACAAACACTTACTTCTTTAATTTCGTCGATTTTGGTGTAGTAGCGGCTGTACTCCCATAGGCCAGCACCGAATTTGAGTGCCCAATTTTTGACGCTGAAACAGAAAAGAAATATATTAGGTTTTTGTGTTGATTGTAAAATTTGTTTAATTTTCGTTGAGAAATTAAAGAATCTTCCTAATGGGTAATCATTTATTGGTAAAATACCTTTTCAGCATTTAGTTGATAAAAAGGTTGTATGAAAATATATTTACCAAAACGTTGGCAAACAATCACGAGGTGAAAGAAAATTCTCCTCTGACCAAGCTCCATAAATCTGATTTCGCTACAATTTTAAGTATGTTTTACATTCAAAACCACAAAACTCATAATTTTAAAGAAAGAGAAACAATTAAAAACATATCTTGAGAGATGATGTTATGCCACAAGATATGAAACGAATCCAGATGTGCCTTAAAGAAAGTAGTTTGGTTATTTTGTCTGTTACATAATTATGATAACTACGTATGATCAGTTATATAAAACGTTTCATCACAACATTCTAAATATTACTTTCATTAAAAAAGCAAAGAAAGGGGGTAAATTAGTTATCTAACGAATTTTACGTCATCCCAATCTCACGACGAGGAAATAAAACGCGAAAACTAAGGTATCGACAGGTCTCCCGCAATTTACAGCTCCTTTGATGTAGCTACGAGGGCAGAATGCATCATTGCGTAATAAGTCATTAGCGAGGCACTTAGGTAACGCACTTTGACATTTCGCGTCTCCCCCTGCCCCTCGCCCGACGTCAGCGCACAGGCGCAGAAACCCGCCACGATGAAAGTGAGATATTGTGCGTCATCAGGAGCCGACCACTTTACACGTTGCGTAACTAGATTTCGTAGCTGAAAGGGCCTCCGAGGGATGAGGGAGGGGAGGGAAAGAGGAGGATGAGGGACGGGGGGGGAAGGCTTTGCCCCGTCGCTCGTTAAATTAGCGGTGTCGTGGTACGTCTCCAGTGGGAGCTCGCCCTCACGACCTTTACAAAGGGCGACCTGTCTGCAACGATCAGTTCATTAGCCGCTATGCGGCGACGCACGGCTTGACCAAATGACGGCGGCGTGGTCGAAACCTCAAAAACAAGTTTCTTTGGGGAATTACGACCATCAGGGCTGGTATAGGAATGTTTGATGTTACAAACAGCTAAAATAATTGACTCGGCTGGAGCAGCTGCACCGACGCAAACAAGAAAGGAATGTGAACACACAAGGGCGGGTTCTAAGAAAATTTATTTTAACTGAATTGATTTATCGTAATAACTATTTAATGTAAACATTACATTTAAATGGTTCACTTTAATTTATAAATATTTTGAAAATAAAGCACCTAAACGATATTTTATATTGGTCCTTGAATGTGACTTTTGTACTCGAAAACTGTTTGAAATCAAACTCGGAGACAATATTTAAAATATCATAGTTCAATGGAGTAAATTGTTAATATTATTTTATATATTCAGAAATTTCATTTGCAAAACCGTGTGCGAATTGATGAGGGGTGTCTATGGTCGTTTGCAAGATATCTGGACGTCACCTACTAGAATAATAGTTTGTACCTGCTAGGTACGAAGTCACCACAATCCATAATTAAGAGCTTCATGTATGATTTTTACAATCTGAAATGATAAAATTAAGAAATTTAAGTCAAGAACATTGGAAACTAAAACTTGGTACATACGGGCAGTAGCATTGCCTGTGGGGCCTTATTATGTAACGGTTAGAAGCGTGATATTCATCACATCCACTGTTGGTACAAAAACTGCAAGGGCTGGTTACACGTCATCTAATGTTGTTAACTTATTTAAATGTTCCAACGTCTCCATGGGAAAAATTTTAAATTTGCATTCTGTTGCAAATTTGCATAATTATTTTTATATTTAAAGCGATTTCCTTTAAAAAGAAAATTGAGCTCTGAACTGAAACAAATATCGTTATTTTTGTTTTAAACAAAACAAAATTTTAATGATATCTTAAAAGTAATAGAATGAATACTTAACTGCCGTCATTTGTTCATTATTTAATTCGAGTAGTAATAGATATATTGAAAGCTATAGATATTTTGCCTTCTTTTGAAAACAAATAAATGAATGTGATTTTATATTTAGCGAAACAAAAATAGAGACTTTTATTTAAAGTTTGAAGAGTGTTTGTTATTAAATGTATATAAACACAATGTTCGGCAGCTTTTTGACACATGTGACCCTTTACAACCTTTTATCAGTGATTATAAAAATGATAAAATATGATGGACTTTAACTTATGGTGGGCAGTATGATTTCTTTGCCGTAGTTCACTTCAACATATATGTTCAGATCTTTTTAAATATGAAACATTTCGTTTATATTATAAAAATACGTTTGACTATACTATTTGTTCATAGTGAATAATGATTTTAATTTTACAAAATTTCTAAACCGTCCTCAATTCAATAGCATTCGAGAACTAGAATTGAGCGAAATGTAACAATATTTTAGGGAATTTGATTTTTCGTTTCGTGTATATATGGTGATTTTCTAACTTTCCTACAGCTCTTTCTTTTGTGCAATGGGATTGCAAGGTTTCAGTTAGTAATTGTTTAAAATTATTAGTCCTGTACAGTTTCGGTGCTCTCTAGTCCTCATGGCCTCCTGGAGCCGCCCATGTGTACGCGTCGTGGCCCTCTGTGTGAGGAAGTTCAAACACGCGTTGGGTCTCGCTTCATCCCAGACATCAAACGTTTGTGCAACCCAATTTAAGTTTATAATAACCGGAGATTGAGTGCTGCTGAAGTTGAAGCTTACCCGCGGAAGTGATGAGCTCGCATGATTTTCGTTTTACTTTGCGACAGCACTTTGATCGTGCGCCAGAATATTTAACAAAGATAATAGTATCCATTCTGTAAAAAATCTCATCACCATCGCCATTTTTCAATATTCCGACATGATTGCTAGGAACGGTTTAAAATTACATAAAATTTCAAATATATTAGAATCAATATTTTTTACCGCAAATAGTAAAACATTGAAAAAAATCTTGTAGGTTGCTTACAAATGAATGATAGTATTTATGAAAATACTATTTATATAATATTCAACTCGTGTAATTCTATTAGAAAAATGAAGTCACATGATATTAATGCAAAAAGGTAGTGGTACTCAAGCAAAACAATTCCTTAAGAAATACTATTTTATTTATTTAGAACAATCTCTTTATTTTTTACGAACGAAAATTGAACATTATTAGTAGTATATTATTGTAAAAGTAGAACCTCACACTTTAATTGTCGTTCATTAATTCTAATTAATTATTTTCTTAAAAAAATGAATTATTTAGTAAGATTCCTTCTTCCCCTAAAGTTACGAAGATAATTGTATAGAAAAAGTAAAGCAAATGTTAAATGGATCTAGTGGATATATCACCTGTTATTTACACATTTTAGTTTGTGGATAGTTTGTCCATTAATCAATGCATGCAATTCCACTCTTATAAACTTGGTCCTATAACTTTGGAACAACATTACTAATACTCCCACAACTTCAACTTAATGCTTGTGAATGCAAACAACATCAAAACACACATCAATATATACGAGTACGTCTGAATGGTGCGAATTTCATTCACATTTTCACAAAAAAATATGTTGGCCAATTCTGCGATCAACGTTACGTGTCGAGCATCTACGTCCATTCTTTCTCATCAATTGATTGATTGATAGATTAGTGATTCCGGGTGCGTCAGCTGCTAAGATCGTTTGTCCTGTAAGTGAAGTGTATGTTTTTGTCACGTGAAGTGGCAATGATCTCCCCCGTTGGAAGGCGAGATCTGGTGCCAACCAGTGTCAGCTTATTGGATATCTCAACCAGGTATCTCTCACCAGCCGGGCACCGCCCCAGCCGAGTCAAGCTTTAAGCTCCGGACTGGTCTCTCGACATGTGTGGTAGTGTAGTACATGTAAGTGTAAGTGTGTGTACGTAAGGGGTGAGAATGGGTCAAGGAAGAGGACGGAAAGATCGCGCGCGGTCCGTGACCCGCTTGTTAAGGTACTACCCCGCTATTCCCCTGGTGGTGATAGGAGAAATCATGGATAATTACCGATCAGAGCAGCCGGCCGCGAGAATTCAGATAGTGCCTGAATTCGATCCAGGTAACCAGACACTGTTGAATCTTTCTCAACAACAAACGCCAGAATGCTACTGCTGGTTTTGGAACAATCTAGTTCCCATATCTAGAGCCATTTAGGGCCATTAAATTCCCATATTAATATTGCAAAAATTAAAAAAAAATCAGTTTCGAGATGGCGCCGAGGAACAACAAGTATCTGTATCGCCTTCGTTGATTGATTGATTGATTTTTTTGTGTTTCCGGGGGCGTCAACTGCTTCGGTCATTATTCCCGTTAGTGTAGTGCATGCTTTTTTCTCTGGAGATGGCGGTGATCTTCCCCCGCTTGATGGCGAGATCCGGCACCGACCTACCGTCGGCTAGTAGGGCTTCCCCCTAACCAGAACTCTCCCACAAGCGGGGCACCGCCCCAGCCGGGACAAGCTCTAAACTCCCGACCGGTCTCCCGGAGTATGTGATAGTATGGTGTATATTAGTGTAAGTGTGTGTGTTTAAGAGGAGAGGATAGGACAAGGAAGAGGAAGGACAGATCGCGCTCGGTCCGTGGCCCGTTTGGTAGGGTACTGCTCCGGCATTCGCCTAGTGTTGATGGAGAAACCACGGAAAACTACCGATCAGAGCAGCCGGCAGCTAGAACTCTCCTCCAGACAGCAACTGATTTCGACCTAGCTGAAAAGCTATTGTCGAAAATCCTGCCGCCGTCAGGATAGGACCTAAGACCTTCCGGTCGAACCCAGGACCTCCCGCTTAGAGGCACTGCAGTGACATCAGTTGATGCACTGAGCTACCGCAACCGGTAGCGCCTTCGTAAATCACATTACGTAACACCGTCTTGCTCTCCGAATGTTAGCCGGCCATTCGTTGCCTAGGCCAAGCAGGCAGAGAATATAAGAAAAGGTGCATTTTAGCACGTCGATATTACTCAAGAGGGTATCACACACTCTCAATTGAAGACAACACATATAATATTCCGTAAATCGACATTCCATTGTTGATTTCAATTTGAAGCTTGATTCGGGAAAAAATGAATAATTAAACCTAAATTGTGAAACATTTTGACAAATGTTATTATTGAATAAATAGTAGTGCTATTGTACTGGATTTCCGTTTCAAATTAAAATGAAATGTTAATGTAATCATATATTTCGGAATACTTCCCCACAAATGATTTGTGTGAAAATACATTTAATTATGCATTGAGAATAGAGAATAAATGCCATAAAATGAAAGTTCGTATAATGCATGTTAATTTTGCAATAACATGAATTTTAACAATAATGAAGTTATTGTACTTTGGAGGTCAATTTCGTCGTATTTTTTCCGAATGCACAGTAATGATAGAAACAAAAGGGAAGGGTAATTTATTATTTAAATTAAATAATTTATTAAATTGAATTTGTATGTAACTGATGTATTAGAGACATTGTTAGTATTGTTATCGGAAAGGATTATTTAAAAATTCTACATATCTAAAATCTTCATGTAAAATCATGTTATGTAAAATCATGTCATGTGGTGACGATTTTAAAGTTACGAAATTTCGAAACTATCAATTTACATAGAGGAAAAGGCGTTGACTCTTATTTCTGGAATCGATTATACTTGAAACTCGATATCAGGAAACTTCGCAACGGAAACAAGATATCATAGTGGAATTTGAAGAATAGAATCTATAGTTAATAACTTCGGGCATTGTAAATATTGTTCAAATCATAAACTCAAATTAAAGCTTTTAAGCCACAAAATGTGATGTGCATGTAATATAATTTCAACTACGTTTCAGGAATGTGACTTTTTCAGACACGGAATGAAAGTATTATCGCTAAATATTTTATGACTATTTGTGAAAGAGATCATGCACATATTTCCTTTGCCATGAATAATAATAATAATGATAATAATAGTAACAATAATAATTTGATTTATATAGTAAAAGAAAAGTAAAACTCCTACGTGAGGTATGAGGTAGCAGTACTTTCTGCGCCTGTTTTATGGAGCTCCAGAATCCCTTCACAATATTTTAACTATAAATAGTTGAATAATGAACAAAAGTAAAAAGTAATAATACAATAAATATAATATTATAAAAAAATTATAATAAGAACTACATTTCCATCTACTATTATTTTCAAGTCGAGGTTTTCAATTTCAGACTTTTGCATTTTCTTCCTATCCATTCTCTTTTTTCCATGATTTCCTAATCGTCCCTAGGTTCTTCTTTGAGGAACGGATGATATGGTCGGTATACCAGCAGTACAAAGCGCAGTTCCCAGTAACACACAGTTTGCACAGCGAGTAGGTTTCGGGGAGCTCTGTGCTAGTTGGTAATCTAGCCCAAAATCATGATGTGCAAATTCCTTTGAGTTGCCTCCACGTGGCAGGGTGCAACTAGGAGACAAAATCTAGGGTAAGGGTTGAGAGGAAGAATTTATTTTTACATTTTATTTAACCAGATCAGTGGGATTACTACTGTAGAGGTGAGTATTTGTTTTAACTTTTTACTACAATTGATAGTGGCTCGAAGTTACGAGTAACTGTAAATTTGCATACTATTGTAACCCTATTTTTGATCGTGGACATCCCCACTGGGTACCTCCATGATGATTGTTAATTTTGTGAAGAAAACAAGATTGAGAGTGAGAGGTGAGACAAAAAATATCTCTAAGTTATGAGGAATGGAACAGATCGTTTGAGAGACGTACCTTAGGTTAGCAAACAAGTTAAATAATTTTCTAGCGATCTATATAGCCGACAGCTGGTTACTCTTCACGTCCCAATGGGACGCATATTCGACCATACACTAGACACCAACAAACCTGCGAGCTTCACTGATCTGAGGTCAGCAGAACGCTGCAAATACACGGCGCGACAA
>BLKR01004262.1:90000-114590 GCA_011170035.1 Teleogryllus occipitalis | reverse complement strand
GATCTCGCCATCCAGCGGGGGAAGACCACCGCCATCTCCCGAAAATAACATGCACTACACTAACGGGACTAATGACCAAAGCAGTTGACGCGCCCGGAAACACGAAAAAATCAATCAATCAATAAAAACGAACAATCAATCAATCAAGCCCCGTTTGTGAGGCGCGCAGTTCGGGGGCCGCGAACGTGGTGCGTGAAGCGGCCAGCTTCGCGGCGTGCGCAGGATGTTGGACAGGATTGAGTATGGGCGTGTGCGAGGGAAGGTGAAAGGCGGCGTTGCCCCTTCTCCAGGAACATCGCCATTACGCAGATACAACTCGCAGTCGAGTTCACCATGTCAAAAGACAGCAACAAGGCCGAAGGAAACAAAATTGAAGGGTAGACAATAAATTACAGCGTAGAGAACTGACAATTGTAGAGTCAAAATGTGTGTACCGCGTAGGTGTTTTGCTGTGTGATTAGGGAATAGAGAGGCGAACGTATCAAACAGTATTATTAGTAATTTGTTCAAAACTGTTCGGATGGTGACGAATACAAGGAGACCCTGGCATTAAATGTCTATGTTCCGTCTCCAACACAGTATCTATACTAAAAAAGTTATACAATGGTATTCACTTGAGAACGTTAAGTTACCGTAACATTATAAAAAAATTGTTGTTGTTTTTGTAGGTCTGAATATGAAAAAGTCTTGTAACAATGGCGAAAACGTGTCTAAGGATCAGTTTATTACTTTTCTAATTGATTAACGGATGCCAATTTTTTTTATTTTGGTTTGAATATTATTCAATGCTTTCAAAAAGAGCAGTCAACCACATCTCACATTCTGATGACTACACATTTTGTTTCAAAATTCTTAATACAAGTATATTAAACATTAAGTCCTAGTAAATCAGGACTATTTCTACGAACTTATACGCTGGTTCTCTGAAATTATTATGCACAATTATGTTAAGATATTTTTATAAGCGGATAAAAACTTTTTCAAAATCACAGACATTGATGGGTATTATGTAGATGATAGTACGCCAGGAAGTTATGTTTAGTTTGAAATTTGAGAAATTGGTCTTGGGTAAATTGTGATATTAAGTTGTAATTGGGCATTTTTATTAATATAATGGTTCGAATTTGGAATTAGACAGACTCCGTGTGTTGAGGACAAATAAATTAGGGTAGCTCCGTAGATGGAATACTTTCCCAATAAGTAGATAAATATAGTCAGTCGCGAGTAGGTGTTTCATACGAAACACAAATAGGGAAAGTCGCGACCGCGTGTTAAAATTGTGGGAATATTATGTCCAATTAGAGCAATCGTTGAGGACATTCTAGAACATTTTTTAATTTAGGAGAGTACACAAGAATTGGCACACCAAGGACAATATTCTGCGATTCAGTCGAAAAGTCATCGATAAAGATTACAAACGTAATTACGAATGTAAACTTACGAACTGTAGTAAAACTCGTACGGTGTTTCAATGTTTAAAGTGAAAGTAATTCACATAAATTTGACAACTGTAATGTATAGATGATAAGAATAAATGTTAAATTTTTATTTATGAAAAAGATAATAGTAGTTGCCATCATTCTAATAATTGATTCCAATCAATAGAACTTCCAAGAATTGTGATTCAGTAGAGAATTACACGTTCACATGCAACAGGTGAGGAGTGTAAGTTGTGAGTCGAATCCATAATAAATTGGCAATAAAGGTAATCATTTAATAAATTCATAATCCAGTTTTAAAATAATCAAGAGGACTTCTTTCAGAAAGTATCACACAAGGAACGGGTAAAGCCGAATTAGCGAGAAGAGCGAGAGGAACAGAAGAAAGGAATGACCGGATGCGGTAGCTCAGTGCATCAACTGATGTCACTGCAGCGCCTCTGACCGGGAGGTCCTAGGTTCCCACTCCCCACGGCGGCAGGATTTTCGACACTAGCTTTTCAGCTAGGTCGAATTCAGTCGCTCTCTGGAGGAGAATTCTAGTGGCCGGCTGCTCTCATCGGTAGTTTTCCGTGGTTTCTCCGATCAACACCTGGCGAATGCCGGAGCTGGCTTAGCCCTACCAAACGGGCCACGGACCGCGCGCGATCTGTCCTTCCTCTTTCTTGTCCTATCCTCTCCCTTTACACACACACTTACACTAACATGCACTACACTACCACTTATTCCGGGAGACCGTTCGGGAGCTTAGAGCTTGTCCCGGCTGAGGCGGTACCCCGCTGGTGGGAGAGTCCTGGTGAGGGGGAAAAACCCCACTAGCCGACGGTAGGTCGGCGCCGGATCTCGCCATCCAGCGGGGCAAGATCACCGCCATCTCCCGAAAAAAGCATGCACTACACTAACGGGACTAATGACCAAAGCAGTTGACGCGCCCGGAAACACGAAAAAATCAATCAATCAATGAACTAAGAAAGAAAGAAATGAGAGAGAGGAGCTGCGCAGCGGACAGAGGTGAAGCGAAAGAGCAGCTCGAGCGAAACAAAAAGGTGGAGCTGAAAAACCTGGAAGGTGTATAATGAGTAGTTTGATGACCTACAACATTGCCAAAAATGATCAATAAAATGCTCCTAAAATGTTTTTAAAATGCCCTAAAAAAAAGAAAAATGACGTAAAAAAATTGATCAAAGCCACTTCAGATGACCAATAGCTGCTGGATATGTTACTGATGTAAGAGGGGATGCTTCTTTTTGTTGAAGAGAACTCGGCTTGGAAACTTTTGGTTTGGACAGTTCTTTACAGAAACATATCTGCCTTTATTTTTCGCTAAATCGACGTAAGTTAAAACAGCGACGATAGAAATCACAGGAACCTTAGATTACGTAGAACTCACAACTGCGGGCATTACAATACATGAGCAAAGAAATCGAAAAGTCTATTCAGATATTCTGTGATGAACTTCAATTGCTTCTCGTAAATATTGTTTGAAGCATGTACCTTTAAAATTATATTAAAATTAATGAAATCAACAAAAATGCATTAAAACGTCGTAAAAGGTAAAAAATTACTTAGTCGAAATTCACCGAAAAATGCTAAAAATGACAAATAAAAAATGGGTCATTCCCTTTTGTCATAACAAAATTAATTTCTAAACTAAACGGCATATTTCTAAAGTGAATAGAAAAAATGACATTTCTTTGAAAGTCGTCCCCTAATAATGAGCTTGAGGAACAGCTCGTGCGGAAGAGGCTGGATGAGTAGGGTGGAAGTTGAAGATAAGACGGCCATGTCAGGCCAAATAAAACGTGCGGAGAACGTGTCTTAAGCCAGCATTATCCAAACCGGTTACCACAAATCCAAATATGCTACAATTTAAAACTATTTAATTGCTAATTAATTACGCAAAAGATACTTTTTGCTCTTACAGTACTAAAATACACTGTTTACAGCACGGTTTCGGAATGTCAGCTGAATTACGTGATGGAATGTGTGAGCAGGGCATGGAGTGGACGGGGGTCAGACAGACGTATCAATAGGAGCGAGAGGATCCTTTAGAGAGGAATAGACATAATGAGAAGGACGAGAGTTGCAGGAAGGATGCCCATGGTTAGCCAATTATGGTGTACGGGGGATGTGGACTAAACACTGAGCGGGAGAGAGAGAGAGAGAAAGAGAGAGAGAGGAAGAAAGAGAGAGATAGGAAGAAAGAGAGAGAGAAAGAGAGAGGCAAGGGGAAGAGAGAGGCAAGGGGAAGAGAGAGGCAAGGGGAAGAGAGAGAGACAGGGGAAGAGAGAGAGAAAGAAAGAGAAAGGGAGAGTAGAAAGGGTTGAATGAACGGGACGGGAGTTGACGGCAAGCCGGCCATTGCAAGTAGAATAGAGTGGAGGAGACGGGCAAAGCTTGCGGGTCGGACAAGGTGACCGTTCGTGAGGAATAAATATCCGGGAAACGCCGGGTAATCTGCTAGTTGTTTACTAAATGGAATCACACGTCAAATCAATTGTGATAGGACATTCAGGGCATGGACAATTATCACTTTTGCCAAAGAATATGTGATAAATTTCATCAAACAAATTTACCCATGTGACATTTGCACATCACTGGTAGGCAACTTGTCATACATTGGTGATCGGCGGGTTCAAGAAATAGCTTTAACTGTGTCAGAACGTGACCCGCCAAACACCATTGCTAGACGTTTTGCCTATCTTACAGTGGCAATATCACATAAACGACTTTGGTCATTAGTCCCGTTAGTGTAGTGCATGTTTTTTTTCTCGGGAGATGGTGGTAATCTCCCCCCGCTGCATGGCGTGATCCAGCGCCGACCTACCGTCGGCTAGTGGGGTTCTCTTCTAACCAGCACTCTCCCACCAGCGGGGCACCCCTCCCAGCTGGAACAAGCTCTAAGATCCCGACCGGTACCCCCGAAATATGTGGTAGTGTAGTGCATGTTAGTGTAAGTGTGTGTGTGTGTGTGTGTGTGTGTGTGTGTGTGTGTGTGTGTGTGTGTGTGTGTGTGTGTAAGGTGAGAGGATAGAACAAGGGAGAGGAAGGACAGATCGCGCGCGGTCCGTTTGTTAGGGTACTTCTCCGGCATTCGCCTGGTATTGATTGGAGAAACCACGGAAAACTACCGATGAGAGCAGCCGGCCTCTAGATTTCTCCTCCAGACAGCGACTGAATTCGACCTAGCTGAAAAGCTAGTGTCGAAAATCCTGCCGCTGTCAGGACTCTAACCTAGGACCTCCCGATCAGAGACGCTGCAGTGACATAAGTTGATTCCATGAGCTACCGCTCCCGGTATTTTGTTATGTAAGGTCGCATCAATATTTAGGTCATTAGCGATCCCCATTGGAGTTAACGTTATGGTAACTGTGAAGATGAAACAATATGGCGATGATAAGGGGTGAAAGGACGAACACACATTTGTGTTCAAAAAAACAATACGTCATTTTTAAACTTCCTTTGCTCTATTTATGAAAAACTATTCAAGAAAGAAATTGTTGCCGTTTTTGAGATATTTTTACAATTTGCATTACAATCAAATATAAATTACGCGAAAATTACTCGTTTTTACAAATAATTATGTGATATTTTTTTATATCTACGTTTTGAAAACGATTTTTATTTAAGGAAAAATCTCTATCTTTAATATTGTATTTTGCGATGTTTTTTTAAATTTCCGATAAGTGTCTGCCGAAAATCGCCCCAGGCCCAGTTTTTAACGTCTTTTGCTACTCGGGAGAATAAATAAAGAAATAATTTGGAGCTATTTTGAAAAAATTATTGTTTAAAAATTGCTTATATTTAACGAAAATTTTGCGATTACTACTTAAGCATAAATGCGGCCATTATGAAAAAAGTAATTCGAACATAAATGCGTTAGAGTTCAGTAATACTTCAATCGTCTGAAATGGTATTGGATCAAACTACAGCAGTCCTTTTTTACTTGAGAGAACAATTAATTTTCTAGATAAAATGTAGGAGAATGTTTTCTGCATAGTATATGGAGTTTAGTTTAATTTTATTTTTGGTTTATGTTAATTAGTTTAAAGCTCACCTTCAAAGAATGCAGATCATTGCACATATGTGCTTTAATGTATGCGCTTTGTAAAGAATTTAAAGTACTTACAAAGGAATGCGTTAATACGTGAGAGTAAATCTTTCACACTATTTTAACGTAATCTGTAAATATTTCTAATCAATTAAAATATTTGCTATAATTTTCTAATTCGTTTTCCTAAATTTCGTGTCACTCAGAAGTAATTATAAACAAATATCAACTTCAAAACCTCAGTTATCTCAATTTGCATATATTTTAGCACATTATTCAAACTGATGACTCAAGTAAGGACCGGGGAATCCCAAACGATCTGCTATTGATTTGCAGCCAGAAGGCTACTTGACACAGAGTGCACCCTTTAACATTAAACTTAATAATTATTTTCACTCTAGAATTAAAGGAAACTCTGCCTGTAAGACGTTATTGCTCTATTTAATAACCAAATGCGGGTGAAGTATAATTGGTCACCGCAAAAACCCTACGGAAGTACAAATTGGTGCAGCAACATCCGAAACTGTCAGCTTAGAGTGTTAAGTACTGCCTTTGTGTTGAGTAAAAACGTGCTTTAACTTTCTTGTTTGGCATGTAATATTAATTAAAAATAAAATTAATAATACATAAATGAGAATGTCATCATTAACCAAGTTGTCATACTTCGTTAAAATATCTGTAAGATTTATATGAAAAGTACCAGGAAACTGATAAAATAATAATAATAATAATAATAATAATAATAATAATAATAATAATAATAATAAAATAAGAAGGAGTAGGAGAAGAAGAAGGAGAAGAAGAAGGAGAAGAAGGAGAAGAAGAAGGAGAAGAAGAAGAAGACGAAATAAAGAGGAGTAAGAATAATGTGAAAGATAGTCAACGTACAGCCACAGTTGAATATCAACTCGACGTAGTGAGCTCCAAACTCTTAGGACCCACAACTCTGAAGTGAAAAGCATACACACAAGTACTACTAGTGTGCCTGTGACGTTCGTCCTCGCCCCCCTATCGCTCGCCTTTCAGCCATTCGCCTCCACGCCCGGCCTCAGCAAACGCGCACCCACTCATCATTGCTTAGCTGCTGCCGCCACCGCCGCCACCGCCGCCACCGCCGCCACCGCCGCCGCCGCCTCCGCCACCGCCGCCACCGCCGCCACCGCCGCCACCGCCGCCACCGCCGCCACCGCCGCCACCGCCGCCACCGCCGCCACCGCCACCGCGGCCGCCACCGCCGCCACCACCGCCGCCACCGCCGCCACCACCGCCGCCACCGCCGCCACCGCCGCCGCCCCCACCGCCCCCACCGCCTCCACGCGCGCCGTGGTGCCGCCACGGGCGTTTCGTAAGGCTGTGGGCGCAGGGCTCACGGCCGAGGTCACGGCCCCGCACGCCGCTTTCATACTTTCATGCTTTCCTCGCGCCATCGCTCTCCCGCGACCGGCCGTCATGGCTCAGTAGACGCATTGCTCGGGCTACTGCAGCGTGCCTCACGCACGCACATTCTAGGTTCCGAGACCCGACGGTGGCGAATTCTAGACACTAATTAAATAGCTGGGTCGAATGCAACCGCTGTCACGAGGATAATTCTAGTGGCCGGCGACTCTGATCGGTCCAGACGAATGGTTGAGTAGTACCCTATCAAACGGACTATGAACCGCACGCAATATTTCCCTCCTCCTCCTTGTCTCATCCTTTCACCTTACATACTTATACTTGGAAGCTCCACACTAACACATATGTCTGGAGGCCAGTTGGGATCTGAGAGCTTGTCTCGGTTGGAGCGCAGTCGATTGATTGGTTGTTGGTGATTCCGGTATACCTTCAGGTATGTACATAATAAGGTCATCAGTCCCGAAAGCATAGTTCGTTTTTCATAGGGAGGTGTCGGTGATTTTCCCCCGCTTGATGGCGAGATCCGGCGCCGACCTATTGTCGTCTAGTGGGATTTTCTGCAACTAGGTATATCCCACCAGCCGGACACCGCCCTAGCCGAAGCTCTAGGCTCCGACCGGTCTCCCGACATGTGTAGTGATTTAGTGCATGTTAGTGTAAGTGTGTAAGGGGAGAGGATAGCACAAAAAAGGAAGGAAAGATCGCGCGCGGTCCGTGGCCCGTTTGGTAGGGTACTGCTCCGGCATTCGCCTGGTGTTGATCGGAAAAACCACGGAAAACTACCAATCAGAACAGTCGGCTAGAATTCTCTCCCAGACAGCGATTGAATTCGAACTAGCAGCCGAGCTACGTCGAAAATCCTGCCATTATCGGGACTCGAACCTAGGACCTACCGGTCAGAGGCACAGCACTGACATCAGTTGATGTAGTGAGCCACCTCTCCCGGTTGGAGCGCTGTCCCACAGGGGGAGATACTAGCAGATTCCAGGAAATAGCATAACAAGTTCTACATTAGCGGGACTAATAACCATGTGCACCACATAAATATTCAATACACTGGCACAGTAAATCATTACACCAGCATTTGGCACCACATAAACAATCAATCAATTAACCACAGTCTTGCGCTTCTCACCCAAAATTAGCGCAGCATCACTCGGCGGGTCTCTCAGTGCACTATTTAAATATTCGAAAATTTATTACATTAGCACCACACCTACCTATCTCGTGAAGGATCAATCTCCACTTTCGTACTCGTTCTAATACATTACCAGTTAAACGAGATTTTGGTATTTTTCATAATCATTCACGGCGAATGTCACACCTGTCTGCAAAAAACGGGTCATTACAAGTCACACCTGTGAACTGAAGTTTAATCTCACAATTTTAATTATAAATCGTAATTTGGAACATACTGGCAGTTTTTTTATTTCTTCAGTCCTTGTGTGTTAATTTTAGTACATTGGAACTTGAATTTATAAAATTCTCATGATTTCGGTTGCGATTGTGATATTTAGGGCGCGTTTGAAGAGCAATGAACTCTTCAATATTCAATGAAAATCACTTCAGTATTCTTCACCTTTCTTATGCACAAAAATATTTTTTTGAAAATTGATATTAATAAAAGTCTCATAGCGTTATTTATTTTATTATTTTTAATGTTTACTGATATTCCTTCCAGTCAGTAGTATTGTCTTTTAATGAATGATATATGACTCACGTTTTGAAGGAAGTTGAGTATGTCGAAAAGTTGAATATGCTTGTTATAAATAAACATCAAATCTTATTCCGTATTATAATTTGAACACCACATACAGAAAGTTCTGTTGTTTACTTCAATAGAGTATAATTCAATGAAGTTGGCCACTGTGTTTGACAGACAGCTTTACACAAACCAACCAACTTTTAATTTATATACATATATACAATCAACATAATGAGTTTCTTAGAAAATGTCAAAGCGACGTTTCGGAGAAACTCATTTTTCCCCATCATTATACTAGACTGTGTAACGGAAGAAAATTATGACATTATTACTGAGATGATACTAATAAAACATTATTACAAAGAAAATATAGCACTGGATATAGTATAATCTAGAGACTTACCAATTTAAAACAACAGAAAATCAAAATGGACATAAAGTAAAACATAAATAGTTACAACAGGCGTGCAAATGCACGTGTGGCATTGAAGTTGTTTGGTTAGAACACAATATAACAATCAGCTGACCGTTGGGAGGTATTTAAAGAGAAATGAGGAAGGCTTCAAATACGTTACATCAAATAATATAATATACAAACAGATGCTAAATGGGTTAACAAATGCATAAAAAGAAATATTTATATATTAAATGAAGAATTTCACTCAATTAATTACACAGTAAATTACAACTTTGGAAAGCAACCATATATAAAAATTATTTACTTGAAAAATTCCATAAAACAGAGTCATAAACACATTTGAAAGTATTAGATTCCACTTGTGTATTGAAATAATTTGATGTTTATATACGAAGAGTTCCCTGTGGCCAAATTCATTGAATTATACTGTATTATAATTTAAATTGGTTTGAAACGTACTTTCTTTATAATAGTATATTTAATAAATATTGCATAATTATAATCGACATTCGCCCAAGTATGTGCTGATGGATACGGATATGGGTGCATTGAAAACGTATGATCACATGCCGAGGAAACACGAAGATAATCCTCGTCCCTCGCTCGCCTGCCCTTAGAAATAGTAACACTAGGTCACTCACCTCTATCAGGATAAACGGTGATACTGAATAGTTTTCTTCTTTCTCTTTTCACAAAAAATATCAAGGACCTGCATTGTTTTTGAAAAAACTGAATGGGCCAATAATTTTATTAGTTTCAAACTTTATCATGAGTTTTGTCACTAATAGTTTAATTTACTTCTTCACTATAGTTTGTAGTACGATTTTCAGATATATTGATAATTGAAGACCTTTTAATGGTATTTATATCAGAGAATCCACAACATCCGTTATACACTTAATCTTTGATGTACATTCTGTACTTACACTATAAGTTCATACATCATTTGTACTTTTCAATTTTACAGTTTATTCTTTCGCTACATTTTTAACCTGTTGATTTATTTCAACCCTGAACAGATTCTCTTACAAATAATTACTAACCAAGAACACATAACGGGCTGTCCAATTTTCAAAACATGATGTGTAGAGTTGCAGACAGCAACCAGTGTCCAGATTAACCTCCTTCATTTGCTGGTGAAATCGCCGCACGAAACGCAAGTGGTTTACCCCGAGCCCCAGCGCGCTTTTTATGATCAGTCTTATTTGCGCTGCGCCTATACGCCACTCCGAACAATCCTGAATGGCTCGCGTTCCCCGGGGCGGTCGTCATGGGGCGATCCTTCATTCGCGCCTTCGTTTTGGTTTGGTTTGGTTTTTTCGTGTTTCCGGGCGCGTCAACTGCTTTGGTCATTAGTCCCGTTAGTGTAGTGCATGTTTTTTCTCTCGGGAGATGGCGGTGATCTTCCACCGCTGGATGGCGAGATCCGGCGCCGACTAGAGGGGTTTCCCCCTAACCAGGACTCTCCCACCAGCGGGGCACCGCCCCAGCCTGAACAAGCTCTAAGCTCCCGACCGGTCTCCCGGAATATGTGGTAGTGTAGTGCATGTTAGTGTAAGTGTGTGTGTGTAAGGGGAGAGGATGGGACAAGGAAGAGGAAGGACAGATCGCGCGCGGTCCGTGGCCCGTTCGGTAGGGTACTGCTCCCGCATTCGCCTGGTGTTGATTGGAGAAACCACGGAAAACCACCGATCAGCGCAGCCGGCCGCTAGAATTCTCCTCCAGACAGCGGCTGAATTCGACCTAGCTGAAAAGCTAGTGTCGAAACTCCTGCCGCCGTCAGGAATCGAACTTAAGACCTCCCGGTCAGAGGCGCTGCATTGGCATCAGTTGATGCCCTGAGCTACCGCTCCCGGTGCGCCTGTACTCCACTCCGACCAATCCTCAATGGCTCGCGTTCCTCGGGGCGGTCGTGATGGCGCGATCCTTCATTCGCGCCTTCGTCCTGAGGCCGAGTGGGCGCGAACGGAGGAAAAGCGGCGGCGCGTCCAGATGGCCGTGATTCGCCTGGCGAGTGCGGGGCGTGGCGGCGGGCCACACGTCTCGCCGTGAGGCGGAGGCGACGTTGAGTAAGTGTCCCGCCCGCGCCCGCCCGCCCGCCGGCCTGCACCCCCGCCCGCGCCATCGCCCCTCGCCAAGGGCTGCGCTGCACCGCCAGGGAAGCAATTTGGACGGGGTCCGGTTTCGGGGGCCTTGTGCAACGCCGCTAACCTGGATACTGGGCGCGCGCGGCGGGCGACCTTGCGCGAGCGAGGAGGGCGGGGCGGGAGCCTCTTTGGCCGGCGCCCGTCGCCGCCGTCGCCGCCGCCGCCGCCGCCGCCGCCGCCGCCGCCGCCGCCGCCGCCGCCGCCGCCGCCGCCGCCGCCGCCGCCGCCGCTGCCACGCCGACGCCGCGGGCGGGCCCGGCCTGGGCGCCACGACCCGGCCCTGCTCGGCCACTCGACGGTGGCGGTGGCAGCGGCGGCGGAGGTACTGGCGGGAGCAGGGGCATGATGGTGGTTGCTGCGGTGGCGCTGGCGGGGGTGGCGGTGATGATGGCGGGGACCGGAGCGGTGGCGGGGGTGATGGTGGTAACGGAGGCGAGGCGGTAGCAGTGGTCGCGGTGGTGATGGTAATTGTGAAGACGGTGGTGGCAGCGGCGGTGGTGGTAGTGGCGGGGTAGGGGCGGTGGTTACTGCGGTGGCGCTGGCGGTAGCGGTGGTGATGGTGATTGTGAAGACGGTGGTGGTGGTGGTGGTGGTGGTGGTGGTGGCGGCGGCGGCGGCTGTTGCGGTGGCACTGGCGGGGATGGCGGCGGCTGAGGCGGTCATGATGGCGGAGGCGTGGGTGTTGGCGGTGGCGGTGATAGTGGCAGGAACAGAAGCGAAATAGTGACGGTGGTGGTGGCGGCGAGGGCGGGGGTGGTGACATAGGTGAGGCAGAGGCAGGGGCGGGGACGTGGGCTGTGACGGGGACGGTGGCAGCGGCAGCGGCGGCGGCGGCGGTGGTGGTGGTGGTGGTGGTGGTGATGGCGGAGGCAGGGGTGGTGGTTGTTATAGTGGCGCCGGCGGCTGTGGTGGTGGTGATGGCGAGAGCAGGGGATGCTGGGGCAGGGGTGGTGGCGGGGGGGTGGCAGGAAAGGGGGCGGAATAGTGCGGTGACGGTGTTGGTGGCGGCGGGGGCGGAGGCGGTAACAGTGGTGGTGACGGGGGCAATCACGCGGACAAGGGCTACGTCCAGGTCGGAGCCGGTGGCAGCGGCGGCCCTTGGCGGTGGCAGGATGATGACGGTGACGATGGTGGTGACGGTGGCGGCCTCCAGCGCGCGGAGTCCTCATGACGAGAGCCTACGAGGGCGGCGTAGGCGGAAGCCACTCCCGCGGTAGCGCAATGGGCAGCCGGGCTTTTCAACCAGCCATTGCCAATGAACGCATGGCGTGCAGGGTCAAGCCGCAGGCATTTTGCAATGGCCTCTGTGGGGAAATCAATTACCCATTTACTCCCGCAAATTAATTTGGTATTTACAACAGATAATACCCTGTTTTCGTGTGTTAAGACAGGAAGACAGTCTTCAATTGAGTGTTTGCTTTCTAAATGAAAGGGTCATTTAAATATAGATCAAGGAGAGGAGGGCTAATGGAATACTGGCAGTCTGCATTTTTAGGCGAAGAAGAGGCCGCCTTGCTAATGAAATTTCAGGCAAACTTCAATTCGGCTCTTATCTGATAATATTGAAGAAGCCAAGTTCTCGCAGAAGTGCAGAAATCTATTTCGCAAACCTGCATTCGTGTGATGGTAGTTACAACAGACGCCCGTGCAAAAAAGGCGGAACTTTGACAGTGACATGAAATGTTGATCAACAATAATCAAATCGAATTGAAGGGCTCAACATTACTTTCGGAAGAGTTACCTATCACAGATGCTGTCGCGACAAGACCGAGTGCATCACCATAATAATTACGCAGGAATCTCAGAATAAATGTTACAAACTTCTACGGTACGCGTGTAGAAAATTATCGCTTTTTGCCAATGACCATATAGAGCAAAAATACATTTAGAAGAGGTATATGCATGCATAAATGAGTCTCCTGTGATTTTTAAGCAACCCCATATGCACAGGCTGTAGACACGTCACATTCTGACACAGAATATTTCAAGTACACGCCGAACATATGCAGAATGTCGAGAGAGCAAACAACGAAACATTGTAAATAACCTATTAAGTCAATTTTAACCATTTTTTGTCTAATAAACTCCTTCGAGATTTCAAATGGCTGAGCTTCATTAAGCACACCAAAGTTGGTTTGAAAAAATACTACCTATTTCACAAAAATTGACACAGAAATTAAAAAAGCACCCAATTTAAACAATTAAGTTTCTTTTTTATTCCTGTGTTCATTTTTCTTTGTGACCAAATATTTCTTTTTGTAAAAAATCAACAGTTTACATGTTTCTGGAGTGTTTATATGTTTCTGAAAAGCAAATTTTTCCATAGGAATTATTTTTTCCAACCAACTTTTGAATGCTTATTGAGGCTCAGCCATTCAAAATCTCGAAGTAGTTTACTAGAAAAAAATGCTTAAAATTGACTTAATTGGTTATTTTAAATGTTTCGTTGACTCCTCCCTGAACCTCCTGAATATTATATCACCGTGAATTTTTCACACTCTTATTTGCCGTAACCATCATTATTGTAACCGGTTTACAAGAAATCGTTCTGACAGTCATAAAAAGGAAGATTATCTTTCCCCTCGTCTTGAAAGTTCACTGGCCGCGAGCGGTGCGGGGGGCTAATCTGAGAGCTTTCTTTTTGGACGCCGAGAGGTGCAGCCTGCAGGACGAGTTCGGGCTCCCGTGCGCCCAGGGAAAGTGCAGCGCGCGAACTGCTCCGCCAGCGATCCCCTGCTGCTGCAGCTAACAGATGCAACGGGGTCGGAATCCTTTCGAAGGCCTTGGGCGCCCGCCACTGCCGCCCAATCAGCATCACGCGAATCCCCTGCGCGCCACGGCGCTCGAGGTTTCTCAGGAGCTGCATATGTGGAGAATTTCACACAATTAACAATCCGTCACTCGTAATCCGCCATTCGTGTCACGTGAATGATCTAGGCTGTCCGGTTGATTGATTGATTTTTTTTCGTGTTTCCGGGCGCGTCAACTGCTCTGGTCATTAGTCCCGTTAGTGAAGGGCATGTTTTTTTTTCTCGGGAGATGGCGGTGATCTTCCCCCGCTGGATGGCGATATCCGGCGCCGACCTACCGTCGGCTAGTGGGGTTTCCCCCTAACCAGGACTCTCCCACCTGCAGGGCACCGCCCCACTCGGGACAAGCTCTAAGCTCCCGACCGGTCTCCCGGAATATGGGGTAGTGCATGTTAGTGTGTGTGGGTTTAAAGGGAGAGGATAGGACAAGGAATGGGAAGGACAGATCGCGCGCGGTCCGTGGCCCGTTTGGTAGGGTACTGCTCTGGCATTCGCCTGGTGTTGATCGGAGAAACCACGGAAAACTACCGATCAGAGCAGCCGGACGCTAGAATTCTCCTCCAGACAGCGACTGAATTCGACCTAGCTGAAAAGCTAGTGTCGAAAATCCTGCCGCCGTGGGGAGTGTAACCTAGGACCTCCCGGTCAGAGGCGCTGCAGTGACATCAGTTGATGCACTGAGCTACCGCTCCCGGTTTGGCTGTCCGGGTGACGCCGCGTCGAAGGCTGTGTTGCCGTTTCGACCATCTTTTCATGGTCTGCCAGCCCCGTTGGCAGACCAGCCCCGAGGAAGACCTCAAGATGATCGAAACGTCGGCAACACAGCCTTCGACGCGGCGTCACCCGGACAGCCAAGATCATTCACATGACTCCGGCCGCGGAAGCCTACGACTTCATTCTTAACACGAGTACTCGCGCATTGGACGCTGTCTGTCGCATTCATTATGAAGTTTTCTTCTTTTATTAAATCATTAATACACTTTTGTTATTTATCTGTGCTTATATTAGAATTGACTACACTATGGAAAGAAAAAAATAATTACAAACCATATTTGAAGCTTCTATTATATTTCCGTCAATCGCACGGCCATTCCCGGCACAAGTACTCTCCCGTTGAACTGCGTCCAACGCCTGCACTATTTAGTTTTCTACATTTTCTAATATTTACTTTTTTGCGCAGGAACGGGAGAAACTCATAAACATAACTTTTGAAATAATAAACTATTTCATATTACAGAAAAAATATTATTTTTATCAAGGATTTAAGAACACCGTTTCATACGCCAGAACTCGCATTTTGGATTCTGTCAAACAAGCACAAGGATTTTACTTCAGAGTATGGCGACACAGTGCAAAACAGAGATAATAATTTTATTTATACCCTTCCCAGACACCATTAGAGAAATGGAAGCATTGTTTTTATTCGTGGAAGGCTAAAATTTCATTTTTAATTAAAAAAGTAACTTTTGTTTGACTCTGTCCAACGGCGTGCGTGACGGAGTGTTAAATGCTAATTTTGTATCATCTTCTAAGGTACTAACGTTCACTAAAGTGTCATAAAAGAGGGCCAAATTCTATTGAGAGTCAAATTCCATAATAAAAGAGTGCCAAATTTCTAATAAATTGTTTCTAATTGCAAGTTTCATTTATTTAATATTCATTTAAATTCCGTTCAAAAAATTAATAACGTATATTTTTGAAAAAACGTATATCAAAGACCAATACATTATTCCAAGAAGTGAGGTCCAATCAAGAAAAAAAAGCATACTAGTACTAAAAAATTACAATGAAAATCTTTCGTTTGTAAAGCTTATTACATTTTCAACATTTCAAAACTGTGAAATACTGCCAAAATTTCTTAATCTTATTTTAGATTGCAAACTCTTATAATAGGAAGAGCGTTTGTCAAATATCGCATAAATTGATTAGCATTTAGTAAGAAGCCACCTTATAATTAGTGGAGAGGGAATAAATATTGTCTATGATATATTATCTGAGTCTTGCGCAAATTTTCTCGGAATGTTGCGCAGAGGCGTTTCTCGAATAGGCTTTTGACATTTGACTGCAGAAATATTTTTTTCCGAGAGTTTCCCAGTTTTCGTTCCTGGACTATCCTGAGCGGAATGTCTCCTTACGATATCTGCCTGGGGCAATGAATGTATAATTACAAAGCTCCCCAACCACCAATATGCTTTTGAAGGGCTTCAGGCGACGCCAGAACTCTGCACTTGCTGCTGCAGCTCAGCACCTCCCAAGAAGGCGTTCCCAGCAGTACATCACGCTTCTGCTTTCAAAGGAACTGCAACGCAACTTGGAAATTTGTTTGAACTGTCTACCGTTCCTTATGCTGTCAATTACCATTTAAATCATTTGCAGAGAATTTAATCAGCGTAAAGCACTCAGTACGGCAATAAATCTCAAAAACGTACTTCCAGCGTAAAAGGAAACGGTATTTTCAATTGTGTCCATGAACTTCGTTTACAGCCACAAAGTACTCTGACATTGCTGTCAGAAATGTGATTGGTCTAGAATTACATGCAGTATATGGACCCATTACCAGGCGAAGGTTGTCCCCACAATTCGTTCTCTGTATCACAACTCGTCAGGAGCTGAACCAATGAGCGGCTATTCTCCTCTTCGCTCGATTCCGAGCCCACGCAACCGCCATCCCCACCATACCCCGACAAAGACACCCAGAGAACTACTGCACACAGGGGATCTCTTCCTCAAGCTATATACCTAGGAGGAGAAGGCGGGAAAGGGGCGGGGCTTGACAGCAACACGTGCGCTCTATGCTCGTCGCTCGCCGCGCAGGGAGCGGGTGGGAGGGGCCGCGGCAGCGAGTTGGTTGGTTGGTTAGTGATTCCGGGCACGTCAACTAAGGAGGTCATTAGTCCCGTAAGTGTAGTACATGTTGTTTCTCTAGCATGAGATGACGTGTGTTTCTTTATCATGAGATGAGATGTCTCTATCATGTGATCTTCCCCCGCTAGATGGCGAGATCGGGCGCCGACCTACCGTCGGCTAGTGGGATTTTCCCCTAACCAGGACTCACCAGCGGGGCACCACCCCAGCCGGGACAAGCTCTAAGCTCCCGACCGGTCTCCCGGAATATGTGGTAGTGTAGTGCTTGTTAGTGTGAGTGTGTGTGTAAGGAGAGAGGATAGGACAAGGAAGATGAAGGAAAGATCGCGCGCGGTCCGTTGTCCGTTTGGTAGGGTACTGCTCCGGCATTCGCCTGGTGTTCATCGGAGAAACCACGGAAAACTACCGATTAGAGCAGCCGACCGCTAGAATTCTCCTCTAGGCAGCGACTGAATTTGACCCAGCTGGAAAGCTAGTGTCGAAAATCCTGCCGCCGTGGGAAGTGGGAACCTAGGACCTCCCGATCAGCGGCTCTGCAGTGACCAGTTGTTGCACTGAGCCACCGCTCCCGGTCCGGGGGAGCGGGTGGGCGGGGCGGGGCGGGGCGGGGCGGGGCGGGCGGGGCGGGGAGTGGCGGGGCGGGGCGGGACGGGGTGTAGCGGGGCGGGGCGGGGCGGGGCGGGGGAGGCGGCCGGATGCCGCGTGGCACCTGACGCGCGGGTGCAAAAAGAAGCCGAGTGAAGCCGGCTGGGCCTTGGGCGCGGGGTCGACCCCTTTCACAGGCGGCCGCACCTGGCAGGCGCCCGCCGGCGAGGGCGGGGCTGGGCGGGGCGTGGCGGGGCGGGCCGAGCGGTTTTCGGCGCCTCGACTCCCCCGCGCGCCACAGGTCACGGCCGCGCCGTGACCCCAGTGCCCGAGAGGGCGACGCACGCAGTCATCAACGCGACGAGAGGCCGGCGCTCCGCCACCAGGCCCCGCGCGCGCGCACGCCACATTTGGGAGAGATTTCCTCTGCGAGGAGTGGCGCAAGGCGGGTGCGCGAGCCGCTACCACTGCGCAAACCAATCTTCCATAAAAAGTGAGCGAAAATGAAATTGATCTGTTTGATACTGTTGCCAGGCGTTTACGTTTACAGACGAAATTCGTTCACATATATATGCCAACCAAACTGCATTTCAGGGAAATATGAAGACAAGAAATGAAAAATCAATTGAACTCATAAAAAAAGAATGTTTCAATAAAAAAATTGTAGATATTACAGACTATCAATTGAATATACTTACGCAAAATTTGACATAACCATGAAAGGGAATATACTGATTTCCAGAAGGATAATAAGGAAATGGACAGTATGAGTTGAGTTGAACGTTTTATGAAAAATGTAAATGGCGCCAGAATTATCGATACAATTTGAAGAGCAAGAAGGAGAAGATGCTGCAGTAGTTGAAAGGGGAGAAGAAGAGGAAAAAGGAGGAGGAGAAGAGGAAAAAGGAGGAGGAGAAGGACAAAAATGATAATGAGGAGAAGAAGAAAAATGAGGAAGACAAAAAAAGGAGATGGAAAAATAAGAATAAATGGGAGAAAGAGGGTAAAGATGGGAGGAGGAGGAAAATTGCACAAAGGGCACATATTTTGTGAAATGTGAAACCTATGTAACCATTACACATGTGTCTTAAAAAGAGTGAAATTACTTCATTAGATTGAAGGTAAACCGATTTTTCATCCATTTTTCTTGCACGCTCTATATGTAGTGAGCTTCATGTTGGCGTGAATTGCCCAAGTGGCATGGCCAAGTGTCAGAGCGCGGGCATTTGGTCTGGTCGCGCACCGTGAAAAAACGTGTTCGAGGTGTGCTCGGCGGTTGCACCACGCGGCGAATTCATGCCAACTAGTCGCAGCCCCCGCTGCGAGACCGGCGAGGCGGCGTGCGTGAATTCGGGCTACTGGCGCGGTGACGACGCGCAACGCTGGAGTGCTGGACGCCCCCGCCACGCCCCTCCCATGCCCCGACCTGCCCCTCCCCACTGCCTTGCCGCGCCCCACTCCTTCCCGTCCCGTCCCGTCCCGTCCCGTCCCGTCCCGTCCCGTCCCGTCCCGTCCCGTCCCGTCCCGTCCCGTCCCGTCCCGTCCCGTCCCGCCCCGCCCCGCCCCGCCCCGTCCCGTCCCGTCCCGCTCACCCCGCCCAACCTCGCTAAACCCCGCCCCGCCCCTATTCTGCTCCGCCCTGCCCCGCCCCGCCCCGCCCCGCCCCTCCCCGCCTCGCTAAACCACGCCCCGCCCCACTCCAACCCATTCCGGTCCTCTCCGCCCCGCTCCGCCCTGCCGCCCAGTCCCGCCCGCCCCGTCCCACCACTGTCCCGCCCCGCTCCGCCCCGCTCCGTCCCGCCCTGCCACGATCCTCCCCGCTCCGCCCCGACCCAACCGGCCCCTCTCCTCCCCGCCCCGTCCCTCCCCATCCCGCCCCGCCCTACCACTGCAGCCCAAGCACACGCGGGTATAGTGTGTGATTGTTGTGTTCGCGTTATTGATTGATTGATTAGTGATTTCGGGCGCGTCATCTGCTAAGGTCATTAATTCCGTAAGTGTATTGCTTGATTTTCCCCTGCAGGTGGTGGTGGTGGTTGTAATCTTTTCCCACCATTTGAGATCCGTCGCCTTCCTACCATCGGATAGCGAGTTTTCCACAACCAGGTATCTCCCACCAGCGGAACACCGCCTCAGCCGGGACAAGCTCTAAGCTCCCGACCGGTGTCCTCGCATGTGTGGTAGTGCAGTGCATATTAATATGTGTATAAGTCAGGGGTGATGATACGACAAGGAAGAGGTAGGAAAGATCGCGCGCAATCCGTGAACCATTTATTGGAGTTCTGCTCCGCCATTCGCCTGATATTGATCGGATAAACTATGGAAAACTACCGATCAGAGCAGCCGGTTACTAGATTTCTCCTCCTGACAGCGACTGTACTCTACCGACTGACATAGTTATCTAACTAGTGTCAAAAATGATCATCGTTGGGATTCAAATATAGGTCTACCCGGTCGGAGGCACTGCAGTAACATCAGTTGATATTCTGAGGCACCTCTCCTGGTGTGTTTGCGTGAGTAAGTAGTATATTGCGTGTTATATCCCAGGAGATGGCGAGGTTACTTCTTACTGAAACGTTAGATCAAGCGCCGATCTACACATTGGCTTGCAATCCTTCCCCCTCCAGATCTCTTTTCCAAATCGCACTATCGCTGTAGGCAGTCCGAACAAGCTCTAAGTTTAACCTTAGAGGAAGGAAGATGAGAAGAGTAGGAGATGGGGAAGGTAATATTGCGCGCGATCCGTTACCTATTAGTTAGGATATTGCTCCGGTGTCCACCTGCTATTAATGAATGAAATCACGGAAAATTAGCAGAGCAGCTACGTTACCGCTAAAATTCTCCTCCGACTGTATTTGCTATGTATTCGTAGCAACCAAAATACTCGAGGTAGAATCGGGCCTGGAACCCTAGGACCTTCCAGTCAATGATGTTATGTCATGTTAGTCAATGAGGCATATGTGTTGCCGAGAAACATGCTGCTGCTCCCGGATTTAAGGTGCTAGGTCTCTTGGGTTGAAGAGAACTTCGGGTCTCTCTCTATTGCAATGCCAGCTATGAGTAATACTGAGTCTTAATCAGATGTAGGTTAACAACCACAACTACTGTAATAAAAGACACCTAAGACCATGTGCACAGCCTCGCGTCATAGTAGAGCTTCGATAAGCTTTATCACGTATGAAAATAAAGTAAGCCAGTGAAAAAAATACCCATTTTTCTAATACAGACTGGTAGAAACTTCAGAAAATGAAAACAAGAGTTGAATGTCATTGTAATAGTTTATGTATCCAAAAGGAAGAAGTTCCAACTCTGAATTGTTTCATTTTATTCAAAGCTGATTTGAACCAGATTTTTTGACGCTCTGGGTCTATCATAAAATAAGGAAGTATTGGTCCTGTCTTCCCGAGATTTTATGTATTCGAGCAAATGTGCAATTGCTCTTACTCTTTCTGGAAAGACAGGACACATCGCAGTCAATAATGAGGTTGTGAGTAATACGAGGTGTTGCTGTAACAATGTAGCTGCCAAATCTTCCGTCTGAACTCCCTCTCCTTCTCTTTCTGGGCTATCGCATTTGCTCCTGCCAAGATCATCCCTTCCCCTCTCCCCAAGAAGGAATCGTCATTCTTATCTTGAAACTACGCAACTCGTTACTACTTCCGTCCTTAAAATATTTAACCTTAAAATCTTAAATGAGAACCAGTATTTAAAGATTTCTTTTCATAACATATATGTTCAAGACAAGTTTCATTTATGATAACAATCGTCTTTAAAACATCTAAAAAGAATAATATTGTTTTACCGGGAGCGGTAGCTCAGTACATCAACTCATGTCACTACAGCGCCTCTGACGCCGGGAGGTCCTAGGTTCAAGTCCTGACGGCGGCAGGATTTTCGACACTAGCTTTTCAGCTAGGTCGAATTCATTTGCTGTCTGGAGGAGAATTCTAGCGGCCGGCTGCTCTGATCGATAGTTTTCAGTGGTTTCTCCGATCAACACCAGGCGAATGCCGGAACAGTTCCCTAATAAACGGGCCACGGACCGCGCGCGATCTTTCCTTCTTCTTCCTTGTCCTATCCTGTCCCTTACACACACACACACACACACACACACACACACACACTACATGCACACACTACATGCACTTCACTACCACATATTCCCGGAGACCTGTCGGGAGCTTAGAGCTTGTCCCGGCTGGGGCGGTGCCCCGCTGCTGGGAGAGTCCTGGTTAGGGGAAAACCCCACTAGTCGACGGTAGGTCGGAGCCGGATTTTGCCATCCAACGGAGGAAGATTACAGCCATCTCCCGAGGAAAAAACGATGCACTACTCTAACGGGACTAATGACCGAAGCAGTTGACGCGCCCGGAAACACGAAAAATCAATCAATCAATCTAAGTTCGCGATACGTGTGGTAGTGCAGACTAAGGGTGACGATATAACAAGGAAGATGAAGGAAAGAACGCGCGCGGTCCGTAGTTAGGGTACAACTTCGGCATTCGCCTAATGTTGTGTGGAGAAACAACAGAAAATTACTGATCAGAGCAGCCGGCCGTTAGAATTCTCGTCAAGACGATGAATTCGAAATGATGAATTCGGCCCAGCTATCTAGTTAGTGACCAAACGTCTGCCATTAGCAGTACTCGAACCAGTCAGAGGCACTGCAGTGACATCAGTTAATGCACTGAGTTATGTATTATACCTTGGAAAGCTGGAATTTTTTGAAGGATTATGAAGTAAGAAATATTAAAAGACTTTATAGAAATATCTTAATAATAATAATAATAATAATAATAATAATAATAATAATAATAATAATAATAATAATAATAAAGATTATTATTTATAATTACTATTACTACTTTTATTACTAATATTATTTGTTTTAAAATTATATTTTTTAAATTAAAGTAATTTTGATAAATTGAACTGTTCGCCGCGGATGAAGCCCTTTGACCCATCATCATGCGCAGTGGGACCTCCTAGGCTCATTTGGGCTCTTGTGAGTAAGGTAAGGGAAAGAGATTGGGATGAACAAATGAATGGATGTGAATGGATGTCGCAATCCATTTTGCAGTTGCAGAATTATCTTTCTCCGCAATATCCGAGATACCTTCCTATACCACTCCATTTTTCGTCACATTGCTAGGGTAAATATGACAAACTGTTAATATGTAGAGGGGTGTTTTTTATGTAGTACCCAGAGCTTGAAGACGTAACTAGCAATCGGTCTCTCTATCCCAGGTCTGCGCCACTTTCCATCAGGCCAGCTAAATCTATTTGTTAAATTGACTTACTGAGGACATCGATTTAACCAAGACTAAGTTACGTTTTAAATTATTAATATCCAAAGCGGTTAATGATGATCACTTTTCTTTAAAAATAAAAAAAAAGACTTCCAAATTCGAATTTATGACATAACTGCATAAACATAAACCCAAAGAAACCCACAAATTCACTGGAGTGAAAGATATTTACTGAATAAGTAGATATTACAGAGTTTTTCAGCTTTTTATCGTATACTTTAGCATCTGATAAGTATTTTTTTAAAGCGAGTTTAATCTATAACCTTGAATTTTTGAATTAAAATAAAATGAGCAACTCTTTCTGTAATGGAATAAACACAATAAAAATTTTTTGTTTGTGAATAGAAAAGTCACCTAAGGTGAAACTCGTAAGACGTGTTTAGTGTCAAATTTTGAATGAACAAACGCAGAAACTGTCATGGCTGTGCTGCTCTGCGAGGAAGCGTAGAAGCACCGGTGTAGAACAACGTCACGAAGGGACGCTAGAGTGGAGGGGTGAAGCCTCCCCCCCCCTTAGCGGTCTCCGGTATAAGAAGCGGACCGTCCCGTCCATGGCCTTGTGACTAGTGACTCCGCTGCGATCAGTATCTGGATATTCTTCTTCCCCTGATGCCTCTTAGCGTCGGGTTAGCCATTCGACATACTCCTTTTTGTCTTGTGCCTGCGCTTCACCTCTCCTAGTGAAGCCCCGCTCCTTTGGCATATATCCTGTATGTAGGCGTCCCATGTTCCTCTTGGCTTCCAAGTGGTTTCTTTCCCTCTGGCCTGGCTTCGATCATTTGTCTCGGCTTTCCAACCTCTGCCATTCTAGCAACATGTCCGTACCACTTGATAGCCTTGTTTTCCATTTCTATTGTCATATATCCTGTATATTGGCGACCTATGTTCCTCTTGGCCTTCCAGGTCTCTTTCCCTCTGGCCTAACTTCGATCATTTGTCTCGGTTTTCTATCCTCTGCCATTCTACGTAATAACATGTCCGTACCACTTCAGAGCCTTGTTTTCCATTTCTATTTGGATATTTCGTATTAAAACGACTGTTCTGTTTAACTCTCCTGGTGGTCTTACAATAGTCCTTGGTCAAAGATCACGGACTCGATTTGGAATATTGAAAACCGGCACACATTCTTTTATTGTACGACGACTTCGCCTGTATTAGGAACAATAAACCCATTTAATGAAATTGTGTCGAGTTATTGCAGAAATATTAATTTTAATCCCAATATATTAACTTGTAGCAAACGTTTTTCAATTTTCTGGTAGTTTTTTTCATTATTTTGGGGTAATTGTGATAAATGAAGGTTTACCGCCTTACAATTATGTATCGAATTGCTTCTAATACCTCTTTGTAAAATCATTTTAAAATTAGGTGAATCGAATACTTTTATTGATATTATACAATTTAAGGTAAGAAAAGATAGTTTGGTCTCTTTAATTTCCTCCAATAAAAATACGAGAATAGGTAAAGAAAAAATTCACATCCTTTTTTTCTGGTTCTCAACTAGTACTTAGTTCTCGATTGTGAAGGAATAAGGAACATGGTTGAAGAATAATACCTTAAAAAGAATGTGGCAATGAGAGTAATTCGCAACACATTGGGTGCCCATGAAAAAATTTTCATAAATGAAGATTATTTTGTAATAAACATTTATTACAGAAAAATATCGATAAGTAGTTATTTTAACATTAAAATCGAATAAAAATAATGATCAAATTTACACTAACGGACCTCTTAGCCAAATGTGAATGGTGAAAAAGATTTGAATCGATAGTGCCTTTAATTTATTCCGTGACATGCTTACAAATCGCTTTTTGTCAGCTTGAAACGCAGCGGCGTCGCGTAGGCGCTGACGAGCTGTGCGAAGTG